>CM038682.1:54714978-55017415 GCA_021605205.1 Aegilops longissima
AGATCAACCAGAATAAAATCCGCACCAGAGTGGTACGGTAATCCTATTCTGGAAGTCATGCTACTAGATCATGGTGAACCTACGAACTATGAAGAAGCGATGGTGAGCCCAGATTCCACAAAATGGCTTGAAGCCATGAAATCTGAGATGGGATCCATGTATGAGAACAAAGTATGGACTTTGGTAGACTTGCCCGATGATCGGCAAGCCATTGAGAATAAATGGATCTTTAAGAAGAAGACTGGCGCCGATGGTAATGTAACTGTCTACAAAGCTCGACTTGTTGCAAAAGGTTTTCGACAAGTTCAAGGGGTTGACTACGATGAGACTTTCTCACCCGTAGCGATGCTTAAGTCTGTCCGAATCATGTTAGCAATTGCCGCATTTTATGATTATGAAATTTGGCAAATGGATGTAAAACTGCATTCTTGAATGGATTTCTAGAAGAAGAGTTGTATATGATGCAACCAGAAGGTTTTGTTGATCCAAAGGGTGCTAACAAAGTGTGCAAGCTCCAACGATCAATTTATGGTCAGTGCAAGCCTCTCGGAGTTGGAATAAGCGCTTTGATAGTGTGATCAAAGCATATGGTTTTATACAGACTTTTGGAGAAGCCTGTATTTACAAGAAAGTGAGTGGGAGCTCAGTAGCATTTCGATATTATATGTGGACGACATATTGTTGATTGGAAATGATATAGAATTTCTGGATAGCATAAAAGGATACTTGAATAAAAGTTTTTCAATGAAAGACCTCGGTGAAGCTGCTTACATATTGGGCATCAAGATCTATAGAGATAGATCAAGGCGCTTGATTGGACTTTCACAAAGCACATACCTTGATAAAGTTTTGAAAAAGTTCAAAATGGATCAGGCAAAGAAAGGTTTTTACCTGTATTACAAGGTGTAAGATTGAGTCGACTCAATGCCCGACCACAGCAGAAGATAGAGAGAAAATGAAAGATGTTCCTATGCTTCAGCCATAGGCTCTATCATGTATGCAATGCTGTGTACCAGACTGACGTATGCTTAGCTGTAAGCTTGGCAGGAAGGTACCAAAGTAATCCAGAGTGGATCACTGGACAGCGGTCAAGAACATCCTGAAATACCGAAAAGGACTAAGGATATGTTTCTCGTATATGGAGGTGACAAAGAGCTAGTCGTAAATGGTTACGTCGATGCAAGCTTTGACACTGATCCGGACGATTCTAAATCGCAAACCGGATCGTGTTTTTATTAAGCGGTGGAGCTGTCGGTTGGTGCAGCTCTAAACAAAGCGTCGTGGCGGGATCTACATGTGAAGCGGAGTACATAGCTGCTTGAAGCAGCAAATGAAGGAGTCTGGATGAAAGAGTTCATTTCGATCTAGGTGTCATACCTAGTGCATCGGGACCGATGAAGATCTTCTGTGACAATCTTGGTGCAATTGCCTTGGCAAAGGAATCCAGATTTCACAAGAGGACCAAGCATATCAAGAGACGCTTCAATTCCATTCGGGCCAAGTCCAAGTGGGAGACATAGAGATTTGCAAAATACATACGGATCTGAATATTGCAGACCCGTTGACTAAGCCTCTTCCACGAGCAAAACATGATCAGCACCAAGACTCCATGGGTGTGAGGATCATTACTTTGTAATCTAGATTATTGACTCTAGTGCAAGTGGGAGACTGAAGGAAATATGCCCTAGAGGCAATAATAAAGTTATTATTTATTTCCTTATATCATGATAAATGTTTATTATTCATGCTAGAATTGTATTAACCGGAAACATAATACATGTGTGAATATATAGACAAACAGTATGTCACTAGTATGCCTCTACTTGACTAGCTTGTTAATCAAAGATGGTTATGTTTCCTAACCATGAACAAGGAGTTGTTATTTGATTAACAAGGTCACATCATTAGTTGAATGATCTGATTGACATGACCCATTCCGTTAGCTTAACACTTGATCGTTTAGTATGTTAATGCTTTCTTCATGACCCATACATGTTCCTGTAACTATGAGATTATGCAACTCCGTTTACGGAGGAACACTTTGGTACTACCAAACGTCACAACGAATCGGGTGATTATAAAGGAGTACTACAGGTGTCTCCAAAGGTACTTGTTGGGTTGGCGTATTTGAGATTAGGTTTTGTCACTCCGATCGTCGGAGAGGTATCTCTAGGCCTTCTCGGTAATACACATCACCTAAGCCTTGCAAGCATTACAACTAATGAGTTAGTTGTGAGATGATGTATTACAGAGCGAGTAAAGAGACTTACCGTAGCGAGATTGAACTAGGTATTGGATACCGACGATCGAATCTCGTGTAAGTAACATACCGATGACAAAGGAACAACGTATGTCGTTATGCGGTTTGACCGATAAAGATCTTCGTAGAATATGTAGAAACCAATATGGGCATCCAGGTTCCGCTATTGGTTATTGACCGAGAATGGTTCTAGGTCATGTCTACATAGTTCTCGAATCCGTAGGGTCCGCACGCTTAACGTTCGATGTGATTCATTATGAGTTTATAAGTATTGATGCACGAAGGTTGTTCGAGTCCCGGATGTGATCACGGACATGACGAGGAGTCTCGAAATGGTCGAGACATAAAGATTGATATATTGGAAGCCTATGTTTGGACTTGGAAGGGTTCGAGTGAAAACAGGAAGTTACTGGAACGCCGGGGTTACGGAACCCCGGGGTATATGGGCCTTCATGGGCCACAAGGAGAAGAGGAAGGGCCGGCCAGGTGGGCTGCGTGCCCCCTCCCCTCTAGTCCGAATAGGACAAGGAGAGGGGGGCGCCTTCCTCTTCCCCTCCCCAATCCTACTCCAACTAGGACAAGGGGAGTCCTACTCGGTGGGAGTAGGACTCCTCCAGCGCCTCCCAAGGCTGGCCGCACCCCTTGGCTCCTTTATATCTGGGGCAGGGGCACCCCATGACACACAAGTTGATCTACGGATCTTTCCTTAGCCGTGTGCGGTGCCCCTTCCACCATATTCCACTTGGTCATATCGTCGCGGAGCTTAAGCGAAGCCCTGCGCCGGAGAAGTCATATCGTCGCGGAGCTTAGGCGAAGCCCTGCGTTGGTGGAGCATCAACATCGTCACCACGCCGTCGTCTTGTGGAACTCATCCCGACACTTTGCTGGATCGAGTCCGGGATCGTCATCGAGCTGAGCGTGTGCAGAACTCGGAGGTGCCGTGACGTTCGGTGCTTGGATCGGTCGGATCGTGAAGACGCGTCGACTACATCAACCGCGTTGTTATAACGCTTCCGCTTTCGGTCTACGAGGGTACGTGGACGGACACTCTCCCCTCTCGTTGCTATGCCATCACCATGGTCTTGCGTGATCGTAGGAAAATTTTTGAAATTACTACGTTCCCCAACATTATTCCCTTTGTCTAACGGTATGTTACTTGCCCGAGATTCGATCGTCGGTATCTGCATACCTAGTTCAATCTCATTACCGGCAAGTCTCTTTACTCGTTCCGTAATACATCACCTCGCTAATGGATGGGTCTTCTCCATCACATCATTCTCCTAATGATGTGATCCCGTTATCAAATGTCAACTCATGTCCATGGTTAGGAAACCTTAACCATCTTTGATAAACGAGCTAGTCAAGTAGAGGCTCACTAGGGACATAGTATTTGTCTATGTATTCACACGTGTATTAAGGTTTCGGATCAATACAATTCTAGCATGAATAATAAACATTTATCATGAATAAGGAAATATTAAATAACAACTTTATTATTGCCTCGAGGGCATATTTCCTTCAAATCATTATATGTGTGCATGACTGGTTGTTAGTGAAGTGTTTTATGTATATGTGTGCATGCTTGGTTGGGCCAACTTTGTGTATTACATTTTGTGAAATACAAACTTGATATATGCCACATTTTTGTGTTAACGACCAATAATTATATACATAACTATATTTTGCCTTCTTGTTCCTCCTCCACAAGAAAAGGTCCCACGCTTTTCTCCTCCTCCCATCGGTGTCGTAGCTGGTCCGCCCCATCTCCGATGGCATTTGGGCCACGGAGGTGAGTAGGACCTCAGGCCCTCGTTGGCGGGAGGGAACCCATTCTCATTCTTTTTTGGTTCAATGTCTTGTTGGAGCTATGTTGCGCTTGCGATGTGTCTTAGTAGGAATAATGTTTCTCATGTTCTATCCCCGTCTCGATGGTGCCGCTAGCGACATCGGATGGCGTGTGGAGGTGTGTCTCTGTCGGATTTCGCAGGATTCAGTCGGCGTTGGTCTTCACAAACCCATGAGAGAACAATCAATGAGGGTTATGGGGGGATCATGTATGGTGATAGCCAAACCCATGATGGCAACCTGGAAGGAGAATCTGCTATGGTATTGCTAGCAACAGATTCAAGTGACAGCGAGAGAACAAACAGTGAGGGTTATGTGGGGATCCTGTATGGTGGTAGCCAAACCCAGGATGGAGACCTGGAAGGAGAATCTGCTATGCTATTGCCTGTTGTAGGAGAGAATACCACGGCGAGATCTAACAGTCATGGTTATCCGCGCAGCTTGGAGATTGATTCCGCCTCTCGTACTGAGAGGCATGCTGCCAAGTCAGGTTCTATTCTAGTGGCACAGTGCTGAGACTGCATACAAATTTACCCTGAGTGGCTGGAGAAAATTGATTCTGGCAAAAATATGTGGACAGTTCTTAAAAAATTTCGAGCAAATGGGAAGCATGAAGAGGTTAGTATATACTCATGTTCTGGTGTGCTCTCTTATCTTATAATTTTCATTGTGTCTTAATCATCTCGTAACATATGGAGTGTTTGCTTGATGGGCATTCAGACCAAATGATGAACGAATTAGATCCTAGGTTCTCCAAAAGATGACATTGTGTTTTGCTTCAGTTACCTGATAGATTTTCAGCCTTTGCGTCAAAATGATTTTATGCATTTGTTTTCGCACTAACTTGTATTTTTTTAACCACAACCATGCATATATGTAAAAAAACTCATGGCCACTTGTGTGGTTGATAGAAATCAGTTAACATCTCAATATCCTCATGTGCTATTGTATGACTACGGAGATTTTTTCTGACATGCTCCCTCTTACCTCCCCTTGTCACATCAGACATAAAAGTATAAAGTAAATCTGAGTCATTGACTGCATTAAGTAGTGGACTTGACTAAATCTTACCTTCTTAACTCCAATGTGAAAAGATGGGGTAAGAGGAAGCATGTTAAAATGGCTCATGAATGTGGTGGTGCCGCCAGTGGCGGAGCTTGAGCATAATCCAGGAGGGCCATTACTTAAAGGGGAGCAAATTAGAAGGGAGGGATGGGCAAATATCTAGTTTAAACACTAGTTAGGCTTAAAATATAGTATATTCATTGATGGGTGCAAAAATTAAGGGGGGCCATGGCCCCTGTTGGTCTACATGAAGCTCCACCACTTTCTGCCGCACATTCTACAGTGTTGTTATAGCCACTGACTGAATCTTGTTTTTGCACTATATCCAAATGTACTAGCAGTCATAAGACACCAATCTGTCAGGATCTCGGCTTTTGGCCTTCTGCTAGGATGCACTAAAGATATTGATAAGTCTTGCCATTCCTGGATGTTCTGAAGGTTACCTGACTAGAACAGATTGATCTGGAGAAGGATATGGCGGCGCGGCAAACCTAAAGTAGCGATGATGCAACAAATGGAATGTGATGGAGAATGGTATTCTCTCCGGGTGCACACCAGAGAGCATACAAATTAGGGTCTGCATGGACGACCAAAACACATGGCATCTTTTTATCAACATACCAATAGGGTCTGCATGGACGACCAAAACACATGACATTTTTTCATCAACTAGCCCATCATTTTTCCTTTGATCTACAAACATTGGTTTCAAGTTATTGTAGAAGTTTCTTATAGTGACTGGTTAAAATAATTCACACATGTTCGTCTATTCATGCTATGTTTCACAATCTCATCCGATGATGAATATCCATCTACTATATATGAAAAATGCTTGATGGGTTAATAAGAAAAAAGATAAATAAGCTAGAAATTACCACAATAATTAAAAGTGCTTGACGGGTTAATAAGAAAAAAGATAAATAAGCTAGAAATTACTACAATAATTAGAAACATCTGGTCGTTGATTTGGTGGACACATAACTTAAAAGATGTAATTAACGGATTAGATCTAAGAGCGCTCCATCTAAAAAAACTTCAACAATCCTTAGGCTGTACGTGCCCCTGCATCCTAAAATAAGATTGCATGCAATTCAAAAAAAATGTACACACCTTATATCTATCTGCATAACCTGCATCTAAAAAAACTGCAGCTATCATTAGCGTTGCATGTATGTGCCGCCCCATCCTAAAATAAAGATTACGTGCAATTCAAAAAAAGTGTACATACCTTATATCTATCAGCATGTCCCTTTAAATAAAACTAAAAGAAAAAAATAGAAGATCTGACCTATGTACATATCTTAGGTAAATAAGCTGGAAATTACCACAATAATTAGAAACATTTGGTTGAAAGAAAAAAAAAACTACTAGATCTCACGTCCTATAAAAGAAAAAAAAACTACCACATCTCATGTTTAGATCTCATGTCCCTTAAAACAAAACCGAAAACTGATTCTCAAAAAAAAAAAGCTACTACACGTTACATACAAAAAAGCTACTACTATATCTTTCCCTTAAAAAAGCTACTACATATTATTTATCTTTTTTAGCTGCATTTCCTGTAAAAAAAACTACTAACGGATCTCCCCTTCCTTTATGGTTCCTAAAATAAATATCGCAAAAGCAGTCCCTCAGAAAACCAAAACGCACGTAGCGGTCGTCCCCTATGTCCCTGATTTCATGTAGCGGCTGTCCCAAAAAAAAGGTACTAAATCTCACGTAAAAAGCTACTACTATATGTTTTCCTTAATAAAAGCTTAATAATCTTTGGGCGTTTGTTCAAAATTAAGAGGTGTAAGGGGAGCTAACACTGCCAATGCAGGTCCCAAGACCAGAAAAAAGTGGAGGGCGCATAAAGAATATAACACTACGCCTTTATGTTTGATCTTCACGACTTACTACCATCATTTTGTAACTTGGCCATATGTCAATCGAGTGGAGATCAAGAGCATCCATCATACATGGTAGTACAAAAACATTACTGGAAGGTTAGTCACTAACAACACTTTATTAATTACTTTATTAGTTCAACCGTATGGTGACAAAAATAAAAAAAGTGGGTGAGACCCGCAGACCAAAAAATTAGACCTATCTCAGCCTGAACATGTGTTTGCACATGGAGAACTATATGTAGCATTGTCAGGAGTCGCAATAAAGGGGTGGACTAAGGGTAATATTATATAAATAAATATTCTAAAGGCACAGAAAACACTTTTATTATAGTTTTTCTTCAAAAAGATGTTGCTATTGACCTTTTATTAGACGAGAATAAGTACATGAAAAATTTGTATACTACATACTATCTATAAAATAATAACTAACATATCAATGCTAACATGACATGGCAGGATGGATATGGTTTATTGATATGCATAAGTAATGGAACGTTCAAAAATGACTTTTTGGTGCGTGAAAATTTATATATGTCTACCACCTTATTTTAGCTTTAGGTGATTTCCCGTATTAAATTAATGGGCTTGAAGTTGATAGGGGGAGATTTTTGTGTATTCATTGTTTGATTTTCCTAATCCTGGGCAGTTATTATTTTCTTACTGTAGGAATTAAAAAATACATTCAGACCTACTTTTTCTTTTCTAAATGTGAGGCTTCATGAGCATTTTCTTGTATGTATATCCTGAAACAAATTAAGTGTGTCTTTTCTTTCAAGGGAACACGAAGGTGGATTTTGTATTTGTGGAATTTTGGACATGGACTCTTGTTCTTGCGTGGGCTATGAGGATGTTTTTTTCCTTTATGAAAGGAGAAAGCAAGTGGATTTTGTTACAATTAAACGTGGTCCCAACATGAACGTGGGCATTGAGGACTCCTTTACATGTGTGGATTTAGTTTTTTTACGTACATAGATCTTGATAATTAATAAATAATAAACTTCGAATAGCATTCATAATTTCTAGTTATAAGTGTACTTTTCAAAATCATCGTCACATTGTTTAGCCTTTCAATCGGTGCACAACCATATATGGCCAATGTATAAATTGATGTTTGTCCAGTACCAAATGGGAAATTAATGCCTAATTCATGGGAGTAATTAAAAAAATATCAAAAATAATTTATGGTGGACAAATTATTAGCAAAAATGATACATGATTAAAAAACAGAAAGATACAAATTGATTACTATTTTCGTAAAAACGACACCACTTTTGCAACTGTAAATTTTGTCTCAGTTACGTTTATCAATTTGAGATAATTGGGATTTTTTTTGTTGAGCGTTAGTGGTTGCGAATGTACATTCTTTAGTCAATATATAAATTCTTATCCGTTATAAATGATGAGTAGTGTTGATTCTTTATTGACGGAGAATTAGATGGTTACAAAACTTAAAAATTATGTAGATTTTAGTCTTTGAGACGTGCAAATAGATGTCACACATCATTTACTCTCTTTTTTATGCTGCAACTTTGTCGACTTAGAAATTACTTTTGCTTAGTCCCTGAGAAATAACAATTTAAAATATACTAATGCAATACAGGTTAGAATACAATGTCGTTCATATATGTTATTTGAGAAAAAGGTACAAAGGATTTCTATAGGTCATTATTGAAGCTAGATAATAATTTTTGAATTATATAGGTCAAAATTAGAGTTAGAAATTTTTAGTCTGCAAATTGCATATATACTTAAAAAATTATTTTACAAATTTTGCATTGCTTGTCACAAATTGTGTTCTGCCTTAAATCACGAATCTAATAGTTTATACCTAATGAATTGGGCAAATATATACCGTGAAGCTTTTGTGGGATATATCGTGAAGCAAGTACCCATAAAAATAGAAGCATTGAAGTAGGTTATAGGACTATGCTTAACTTCAATGTTTATCTTTTTGCTTTTTGGCTACAATCAGACTTTTACAGAACCTCACATCATCTAGGAGAGAAGAAGTTGGCGACCGAGGGAGACAACAAAATAATTGACAAAAGCATGCAATGTATTATATCCTAAAGAGACTAAAACTTATCCTAAAACTTTTGTTTTTTATGTCCATATTAAATATTTTTTTCTTGGTAGTCCGTGTTAACTCTATTATTTGTGAAAAAAAACTCTTATGTGTTTTTTAGAACACAGAGGTATCATTTGTACGCATGCATCCTATATTATGACTGAATCTTTTACATATACGCATGCAGATCCCCAACTCATCTTTGGATAAGCTGCTCCTATAAACACGTAAAATATTTGCAGATCACATGCATTAGATTTGTTATACGGTTCCGTATTGCTCACATTCTAAACTATAGCAAATAGACAGGCAGGCTGCTGGATTGATTTTATCTAGGTGCAGTACATACGTACGGAACGCCTACAGCCATGTAGGCATACATACATGATCTCGCTTCAGCCGGCTACAATTGGATCGATCTCGGCGGAACGTCTTTGGCGGCTTCTTTGAACAGAACGAACGCAATTCTATATCTAAAGCAAGGTGTGTTTCTTCAATTTTTTCATCTGTTCACCTTCGAAAGTAATTTTTCAGTTCACCTTCGAAAGTAATTTTTTCTGTAACTGGGCCGTGCGCGCTCCGGCCCAACGAAGCTGCGCACTGATTATTGCCCACGTAGTTGGAAAGACATTATTTGTTGAACCGAGCGATAAATAGATGAAGCTGCCCACAGGGCGCCTAAAACTGGGCCGGCCCGTTCCCCTTTTTTAGATGTCTGTTTTTCTTACTTTTTCTGTCCCTTTTGTTTTCTCTTTTATATTTCCTCTTCCTTTTTTCCACCTTTATTTTTTTTCTGTCAAGTAAAACTTTACAAAAATATTCAGAATTTAAAATTTTATTCGAATATTCAAATAATGGTCAGAGCTCAAAATTTTTGTTCCTAATTTGAAAAACGTTCGAAACTTTTCTACAAAATGATTGTTTAAAATTTTCTCATTGTTTATTTTTTTGTGTTTTTCAAAAGTTCCTAGATATTTTGTAGTAAAATTATATTTTATAAAGTGTTCCATATTTAAAAATATTCGGTTTTAGTGACATGCTCACAAATCCAAAATAATATTTTTGTCTAAGAAAACATTTTCTAAAACTATTTTGAATGTTGCCCTTTTAAAAAGATCAAAAATTTAAAAATATTTGTGTTTTTATAAAATTTTCATGTTTTCAAAATATTTTTTGTGAATTTGAAAAACTACTAATGTTTCTAAATTTTCATGTTTTTCCAAAAATATTGGATTTTTCAGAAAACAATTGTCACATCTTTTGAAAATTGCTCGGGATTTAGAAAATTGTTCACGTTTCCAAAAATATTCGCCAATTCATATTTATGTTGAATGTTCAAAAAAATATCCAATATTACGCTATAGTATTTTCTTAAATATTCACGCTCCCCATTGGTTAGTGCTGCATGGTTGTTCTATGCTGGTTGACTATAAATAGAAGGCATTGTGGGCACATGCCAATAAAAGAGAATATGTTGTTTGGCTTTAATTAGAGCAAAATTATAGACACTTGAGCCCTAAAATAATCAAAGAGAATAAATCATCAAAAAGAAGGGACATTCTTGCTGATTATGCTGATGAAACGGGATTGATGCATTGCAATTAATAAAAGATAGAGGCAGACCCAAAGGAAAGAAAGCATTAGTTGGGTGCTCGCCACCAATCCGACCAACCCCACCACTATCGAGATTTCCCGTGTCATACATGTCCAGAAGACCATAACTCCTCCGTTGCGTATCATTGTGGAGACCCTTTTTTGGACGACACATCAATTGTCTTTCCCGTTACTTCTCACAAAAAATGTCTCTCCCGTTGCAATGCACGGGCATATGTGCTAGTATACATCAATGGATTGCCTGTGTGCTAGCTTCCTTTAGCTAGCTAGCACATGTACGTATATTGCTCCTTGGACGAATCGATCTAGCAGGCTAAAACCAATGTGCGAATGCATCAAATATCTATTTACCTGAATCTTATGATGAGCGCGAAACATTAGATCATCACAATCCAATCCATCAATGGAAACGTGTTGCTATGGGGTCTTTTTAATTGCTTTTCGTTGCTGGCTTGCCGGAACGTGTCTAGGACACGTATCTTTTTTTTATTTTGACTTGCAGATGGACCCGTTTCTATTGCGTAACCTCATAGGACTCTTACGTGAAACGTCTATATTTATTTTAATCCTAGTCGTATATTAAACAATCCTACAGTTATTATTGGTGTTTCTCTAGAATTAATGTGGAGCCTTGTATGGTGCCTCCAATGTAGTAAATATAAGATAAGATATAAGATATAAGATAGCTCATTCATACCTAACATCATCGCTCAATATTATCTGATATTTCAGGCTCAGTACATAGTTTAGAGCCTGAATATGAATAGGGGTAAGAGAGGCAACTGCGAATGTCGTCACAAGCACGAATAAAGTGGATACGCGTAATCAAATTAATATTTACACTACCTTACTTACATTTGTTAAACAGTACAAACATAGGAAAAGGATAAGAAGAAGGGGGGAATATGACATGAATAGGAAAGGGAAAAAAGTTGGACCTGCAAGCGGAAGATGGCAACCCCTATGGAGGACGAAGACGACGTGTCGGCCAGCCTTGATTTTCAATAATATGGATGTGTCTTATGGAGGATGAACTCAGTCCGGATCCAATATAGCTATGAGACATGAGATACATTCCCACAATGAATCAACAATAACAATGATGTTGCTCTTTGCATTAGATGGACAACAGCCGGCGGCATCAATCAGGCAGTCAACGGATAAAAGGAGGTTGTCTTTTCTCTATGAGTAGCTAGACATCAGCCGGGGGCGGCAACATGGGAGTCAACGCAGAAATTAGGGAAAGGACAAATGAGACGAAGGGGATCGGGCAACGCCAGCCTCTGTGTCAAGATGTGGACTGTGGAGTCGTGGAGATGCTGAATGTTGTGTGCATCTACGTGAGCCTGTTGGAATAAAAGCCTAATTAATCATTCAAGTACGAATATATTATTTTACTACAAAAAACACAAATTATCAGCTATAAATTGTGCTAAAAGCATCCAGTATGACTTATTAAAAAACACTAATTAATGTACATAGTCTGGGGAAAAAGTATAGTGCATGCATTTTTACCATAAATTCTGTAATATTTGGTGATGCAGACTTTTTTAAATATAACTCCATGCTAACATATACTTCATGAGCACATGAACAAAAAAAATGATCGTTACAAAATCACCCATATTGACTCAAATTTGATGCCTAGGATACTTCTCGAGGAAACATTATATACTAAAAATAAGAAACTTTAATATGCCTCAACGGGATTGTAACGCTAGCCACCCGCCATGTGCACATCACTACAGCCGCATTAGGAAATCCCATGAATTTTAGGTCGTAGAACTAAAAATCTTCAACAACAACATGGCCTCCAGATATCTCAGCCAAATATTAAAGGGGTAACTCTTATATCCTTAAAATCGCCACCTCACGACCAACCCAAAAACCTGGTGAATATGAACTTATTTCAGCCAAACTATATTAAGTACTAGCCCGCGCGAAGAGCGGGCCACTTTGCTAGTTTTTCTAAAAATAGTGCATCTACCTCTAATTCTTTCGCATTCAATTATACAATTAAATTTGCCGAAGAAGGGAAAACCTCCCATTTTCAACCAATATGAGCTTGATCTAAACCAGATCTTCCTTCGGGCCGGGTCGGATTTGGGTCGGGCTTCACGAAGCCTGGAGTCAACATTCCAAGCCCGAACCCGGCTTGGCCCGGCTCAAAGCACATGAACAATGGCTTATCAATTTAACTAATTATATTTGGGATATTAAAATGTTATAATATACCTATATTTTGAATAAAATATACATTTGTTGCCATTTCGGGCTTTTGGGCCTGGCTTCGGGCGAGAAATTGAAGCCCAAGCCTACCCCAGATGTCGGGCTTTGGGCTCGGGCCTCTGAGCCGGGTAGTCCATGAACATGTTTAGTTTGAACTATTCACTCACATTTTGATCCTCGTTCATTATAGCATTTAACCATAATTCATATGAACACTGCACCACGAGAATATAATAAAGAAAATGGGTCAATTTGTAGTATACAACGCCTTATTGTGTGATATCACAAGAACATTTTTCTCCTTGATTACAGTAGTAACTACTGTGCAATCTTATATGTCAAATCATATATTATATGAAAAATTAAGTATATTGTTTTGCTTATTTCAGTATTACCTTCATAAGGAATATAGTCAGAAATTTTGCTCCAAACGCAACGTTATTGAGTTGATACGAAATGAAACTATGGAAGGGAAGCCGGCTCAGAAGGTGCCTACACTAGTAGAAAAAGGACCTTATGTTAGACACATTAGTCCCGGTTCGATTTTGGCCCGGTACTAATGGTATCATTAGTACCGGTTCTAACGGCTATGCATTAGTATCGGTTCGTGTTGAACCTTTAGTACCGGTTCGTGCCACGAACCGGTACTAAGGGGTGGTGGCAGGCTGGCGTCAGGGCGGGGCCCCACGAGCCACTTTAGTCCCGGTTTGTGGCACAAACCGGTACTAAAGGGCCAACCTTTAGTACCGGTTCGTGCCACGAACTAGCACTAAAGGGGTCTAACCTATAGTCCCGGTTGGAGACACAAACCGGGACTATAGGGCAATTTTCAAACTTGAAAAAATCATAACTAAATCATCCTAATTCAGAAAAATCACAAAATTATAGTACCGGTTGGAGGCACAAGTTTTCCGTTTTGACAATTTTTTAAAATCACAAAATTCCAGAGGGAAAATAGAGTTTTTGGGCGTTTTAGACGTTTTTAGCGTTAAGTGCTAGGGTTTAGATTTCAGAGTTTAGGGTTAGGTTTTATGGTTTAAACCCTTAGTTTTTACTGTTTAGCTTAGAGTTTCCGACGTTTTAAGTCCCGGGTTTAGGGTTTAGGACAATTTATGAAATGACAAAATTGTAAAATTGTAAAAGGAAAAAAAGATATGCTCTAATTTATGTTTTTTTTGAATTTTGGTTAAATCTTGTCAAACCGGTCAAACAACTGATTCAAGAAATATAGAGTGTTACTAAATAATTTCGCAATAATATTAGTGTTACTAAATAAGTATCCCAGGTTTTTTGAATTTTGGTCAAATCTGGTCAAACTATGGTCAAACTACTTATCCAAGAAATATTAGTGTTACTACATAATTATTGTTTATTAGAATAATAGTTTCAAACTCAAACAGTGAAACGTGTGACTTCATGCTCAAGCTAAACTCCTGAGGGTTAATAGGATTCACATCTTACTATTGTCAGGAAAAGAACAAGTGCAGACTTGGAAACGAGGGAGAATAGAACCCGGAAGTTAAGCGTGCTCAGGCTGGAGTAGTGAGAGGGATGGGTGACCGGTCGGGAAGTTAGACGATTTGGAATGAGTGATCCACACTCGAGCAGTTAAGATGGTCGATTAGATACTAAATCATCAAATAATTCAGAAAATTGAATATCGAAAAAAAATCTAATTTTTTTCCAAAATTTTCAAAAAATAATTTCAAAAAAATACCTTTAGTACCGGTTGGTAACACCAACCGGTACTAAAGGTCCCCTGAGGGAGTCCTGGACTAGGGGGTGTCCGGATAGCCGAACTATCATCTTCGGCCGGACTCCTAGACTATGAAGATACAAGATTGAAGACTTCGTCCCGTGTCCGGATGGGACTTTCCTTGGCGTGGAAGGCAAGCTTGGCGATACGGATATGTAGATCTCCTACCATTGTAACCGACTCTGTGTAACCCTAACCCTATTCGGTGTCTATATAAACCGAAGGGTTTTAGTCCGTAGGACGAACAACAATCATACCATAGGCTAGCTTCTAGGGTTTAGCCTCTCTGATCTCGTGGTAGATCAACTCCTGTACTACCCATATCATCAATATGTAGATCTCCTACCATTGTAACCGACTCTGTGTAACCCTAACCCTATTCGGTGTCTATATAAACCGAAGGGTTTTAGTCTGTAGGACGAACAACAATCATACCATAGGCTAGCTTCTAGGGTTTAGCCTCTCTGATCTCGTGATAGATCTACTCCTGTACTACCCATATCATCAATATTAATCAAGCAGGAGTAGGGTATTACCTCCATCGAGAGGGCCCGAACCTGGATAAAAACATCATGTCCCTTGTCTCCTGTTATCATCCGCCTAGACGCACAGTTCGGGACCCCCTACCCGAGATCCGCCGGTTTTGACACCGACATCTCCCATACCACGGCGCGAGCTCACGCCACGTGGTGGGCCTTTAGTGGCGGTTCGTGCTGAACCGGTACTAAAGGGGGGAGGCCTTTAGTCTCCACTCTTTAGTGCCGGTTGCAGACTCGGCACTAAAGGCCCTTATGAACCGGTATTAAAGCTCCGTTTTCTACTAGTGCTAAATACTTGACTTTAAAACATATAGTAATTATGTGAAGATGTATATGTTTTTTTATTAACTTTGAAGTATTAATTTGACATGGTATCCTATTTTTGCACAGAGACCATCTAATACTTCTACGAACAATCTTCAGGGTATGTCCAGTTGGCCCCATGGATTTGGATATTATTTTGTCTACTATTATTACTATACAGAGAAATCTAATTGAAGCTAAAATATAATAAATATTCATGGAGAGAAAAATAGACATTAATGTCCACATACACAACACAATTAATCAGTATTGTCCTAGTTTACATGAATTAATATTTGCAATGACATTTAGGTTACTCATGACATGATAAAGAAAATATTTTTTTGTGAGGTGAGATAAGGTTTTATATAACTGTTCATGGGGGCCTCCTAATGGTTGTAGATACATAGTTTTACAGTGCTTCATGAAATAGTTGCATATCATCATGTCTAAAAGAATATGTAACTTGTTTGTAGCATTTACAACTTCAAGAAATTCTTCTTGTAAAATAACATAATTTGTATATACCTCATAGAGGATGTAACTTGTTTGTAGCATTTAATATTGTGACACACTCGCCATCATTTGTGCCAGCATTATTTGGGTGATGATTTAATATCAAAAAGCATACATCAAGGTAGTTATGTGTAATGATATTCTTGTGAAAATAACTTCCATAGTGTATACTCGCATATATGTATTGTTCTATTGTATTCTCACAGTTAATCCTTTTTCTTAATTTTTGGTTTGTTTATTTATGATTAGAGCTAGATTATAAATTAAGCTGAGCATAATTTTTGCAGATTATAGATGGCCCACTAAAAGATAAAGGACGAAGGCGCAAACTTCGAGTAATTCTTCTTGCCACATAGGTTTTTCTAATTGTGCGAGGATACCACTTGTAACTGCCTTCAGTCATCTATGTCAGTAGTATTTTGAGAAGAATTTCATTACAAAATGCAACGACTCAAACAATCAGATTGTTCATGATGATTCCTAATTGTATAACCAATAAGCTTAACACACCTTCCTATTTTAGAGTTGTTATCTTAATAAGTATATAGTATCTATTTTTAATGTTGTTGTTGGCTGAAGAACATTTGTTGCTCAAGGTTAGAATGTAGAATTTTCTTAACTCAACAACATAGAGCGAATGTGGAGGCCAATATAGATTGAAACCATTAATTCATATTAAAATGGTCATGACTTCTTATTTTTATTTGACATAAATGTTTGTGACTTGTTTGAATTAATGTGTTATGCAATTATATGATAATTCTATATTCATACTATTTTTATGAAATGTGCAGCTAGTTTGTCGACAGGAGCACGAACAACCACAACTTCTACAAAACTTCCACATGGTTTCATCTAGTATAATCCGGAAGACATTGAGACAATCAAGATTACTTGAGCAACCTGAATTATGTTAGTTGTTACCTGCTTTCAAACGAATATGTCCTCTCATAGTATGCATGTACTTCTCTTGTTGAGGAATTTATATTATTAGACAGTTCTATTTTTCATAATTATTGATTAATGGGTACATAACTTCAATACTGAAGATTATCAGATAGCCAGTCAAGGAAGCGATTTGTTTATTGAATTGTGCATAATAGGGACATCTTTACATTCAAAGGAACATCGTAGGAATAATTTGGTATTTCGAGAAGATTTTCCAGTCCCCTGCCCCAACCTACTGGAGACAGCATGAGTGGTGACAGACACATTTGTAACGTACGAGCAAGCTAGTGCAGTAGCTTCGGTCACATGCTCTGGAAGCCAATTTTGGGTCTTCCGCCTTCAGAAGGCTCAACAAGGCCATCATCACACCCTTCTAGTTAGTTACTTCTACAATGATATATGTCCGTAAGAAAATAAGAAGCACAAATAAAATAACATGAGTCGAGTCTACTTTGTAAGCACATATCTTGTCACTAGTCAACTACTAGTACAGTAAGAGCATCAAAGAGGAATTCATTTCATATAGAATAATCGCATACATATACTTCTGTTTTGCACATACTGCTCATTATCATGGACAATGATGTAGCTAGCTAAAAGGGAGCATGTGGCTATAATGTAAGGAGGGAGGCTCCAGGGACGAGCTCAACAAACAGAACTAACCTGCTCTTGCAAGAACTAGTAGATAAAGGGGCTTTAGTCCCGGTTGGTAAGGCCCTTTAGTCCCGGTTACTAAAGGAAATTTAACGATTTTTTTTGAATTTTTTTGATTTTTTTTATTTTCAAATTTTTGAATTATTTTACCTCTAATCTCTAATCACCACCCCTCATTACTGCTCAATTTATCCTCTAATCTCTAATCATTACTAATGCCTCTCCCCTTTAGTCCCGGTTCTTAAACGAACCGGGACTAAAGGCCGTGGCCACGTGGAGCTCCACCTTTAGTCCCGGTTGGTAACACTACCAACCGGGACTAAAGGAAATTTAAGGATTTTTTTTTGAATTTTTCTTTGATTTTTTTTTATTTTCAAAATTTTGAATTATTTTAACCTCTAATCTCTAATCACCACCCCACATCACTGCTCAATTTATCCTCTAATCTCTAATCACCCCTCATCATTCCAAATCATCTAACTTCCCGAACGGTCACCCATCCTCCCACTACCCCAGCCTGAGCACGCTTAACTTCCGGGTTCTATTCTCCCTCGTTTCCAAGTCTGCGCTTGTTGTTTTCCTGACAATAGTAAGATGTCAATCCTATTAACCTTCAGGAATTTTGCTTGAGCATGAAGTGACACATTTCACTGTTTGAGTTTGAAACTATTGTTTTAAAAAACAATAATTATTTAGTAACACTAATATTTCTTGAATAATTAGTTTGACCATTGTTTGACCATTGTTTGACCACAGTTTGACCATTGTTTGACCACAGTTTGACCAGATTTGACCAAAATTCAAAATAACTGAAATAATTATTTAGTAACACTAATATTGTAGAATAATTAATTTGACCATTATTTGACCACAGTTTGAATTTTTTTTATTTTTCCACTCTAGATCTAAAAAGACCCGTAACTTTTTTCTGGTAGGTTTTGAGGATTTTGAAAATGTTTAACGGGGTTCCCCCGTTAAATTTGGATGTAACTTTTCGAGTAGACGATTTTTCATATAAAAAACTTTTTCATCTGAGTTAGTATGCAAAAGTTATGCCCATTTTTACAAATTCTCGAGAGATTTTGCAAATAAAGTCGAAATTCATATTTGCAAATTTTCACAACAACTAGACCACATATCACATATCACATGCCCACATATCACATTTTCATCATTTTCTTTTATTTTTTTTAAAACTGAAAAGGCGATCGGGGGGGTAGAGTTTGAAAATGGGACATTAGTACCGGTTGGTGGCACGAACCGGGACTAAAGGTCTAACACTTTAGTCCCGGTTGGTGCCACGAACCGGGACTAATGGGCATCGCACCCTTTAGTCCTGGTTCGTGGCACCAACCGGGACTAAAAGGTCCAGACAAACCGGGACAAATGGCCCACGTGGCCCCTGGGCGCACGAACCGGGACTAATGCCCCCATTAGTCCCGGTTCTAGACTGAACAGGGACTAATGGGCTAACCCGGGGTGGACCAAAGCCCTCTTTTCTACTAGTGAAGGAACCAGTAAGCCTTGCTACATTGTCACCTGCATGCCGCATGGCATCGCGTCCACCAGCTATTGTGGTATGTTGCAACTCTTTCCTCTCATCTTTTCACCGAAACGGTCGTTGGCGAATTCTAATCTTTCCTGAACAACATTCATAATTCCCTGCACTAGAAGGTCATCATGATGCATCGGCACATCGGAATTCTAGCCACATTAACATAATCTTTTCCCAAACCAAATTAAGGGAGAAATGAGAAATGATGGAGAGCACCAAATAGTAAGTTAGGTTACACATATATATAGAAATGTCGTTCATAGTAAAAACAACCGGAAGTGTATCCATGTTGTTTGCTTAGGTGCCTGAAACCAAGGTCTTATTCACTGGGATGATGAACCTACAAAATAAAAGGATTCTCAAAGTCCCCTCAGAACTAGAGTCGAGTAACACAGTCATGATCCCACGGGGTTTCAGGATAACGACAGTCACAATCAGCTCTCTCATTAAGATTTGTCTTATTTTTATCACTACGGGAAAATTCATGTTTGCCGAGTGTCAGTGTCTTTGCTGAATGCATTTTGTCGGGCACTCGGCAAACATATCTTTGCCGAGTGTAATCCTGAAACACGGTAAATAGGTGCTTTGCCGACTGTCGTGGAAAAAAACTCTAGCAAAAAAGTTATAGTTGCTAAAAGGTGCTTTGTTGACTGTCTTGGAAGTAACACTCGGGAAAATAGTGGAACTCTGGCAAAGATGTGCTTTCCCGAGTGCTACACTCAGCAAAAGGGGGTATGCACTGCGCTCACTGTTTTGGCTGTCGAGATTGCATACAACCTCGGATGAAGATGATCCAAAAATCAAAGTTTTAGATTTCGACGAGATGAATAATTTTCATGTTGAGAACCTTTTCATTTTAGGTCATATTATTTACATTTTTTGCCATGCCAAAATATGGTCTCAAATGAATAAGGCGGTGGTCATATTTATTGCATAGTTTATGACTATGGGCCTAACCTTGGCATTTATGTGCATCTTGCCATTACAAACAATGTTTCCAAATAGAGTTTCCAACATTTCGTACAAAAATATATTTTTTCTTTTTTTGAAGTGTAAAAAATTGATACTTTTGTGAAGCTGGTAAAAAAATCGAGTGCAATACGGCATCACTCCAATTTTCACAAAATTAGACCATATTTTTTTGAGAAAATTCCCATTTTTTTCTGGATTTTCTAGATTTCTAGCTACTTTCCACTACTAGGGAAAAGGCTAGTAGCAGCGCGGGTTTTAGGTGTATCAGTAGCGCGGGGTCCGGCGCTACTAATAAGGTGCTACAGCTAACACGTAGCAGTAGCGCGTGCTCACCAGCGCTAGTGTAGCAGCAACGCGCTTAATGGAAGCTCGCTACTGCTAATAGCTCTAGCGCGCTTTGCCTGGACGTGCTACTGCTATCGTGGCGCTGCTGCTAACTTTTCTCCACTCGCTACTGCTAATTTTAGTAGTTTTTTGTTTTTTTGGCATATATGTTTAATATTTGAACAGGCTTTATAGAAGAATCTTTAGCACATACAAATGTCATCATGATACACATACAAATGCCTGCGAGACAAAATGTAATCATAGCATATACATACAAATAGTCTCATCATAATCATCATCCAACACAAAGTGGTATCTTGTCATCATCTCAAAAATAGCGATACATGCAAGTCTCGAATACTTGCAACTACAACGTCATCCATCTAAACAAAGGTATACGCGAGAAGAGCTATCACTATGAGTGAGAGCGGAACTATGCAGTACATGAGGTTGCGGTTACGAGTCCTCTCTCGCGCTACCGTGAACCTCAAGTAACTAGCTTCTCCTTCTTGTCTACTTTTGAAGCCTTTATGGCTGGCACCCGAGAACCCATTCACTTGCGCCTGACACTCATGCCACTCGTTGTACACCCCCGGAACCTTCCCTTTGTACACGACATAGCACTTCCATCTCGCCATCAAGAAACTAGGTACCTGTTAGAGATGCATGTTCATGAAGAGGATGTACAATCATACATATGCAAAAAATATATTAGAGCAACACCGAAAAAGAAAGGATTAGCAACTAGATGCAACATACAGTACGCAAACTA
Source organism: Aegilops longissima (assembly GCA_021605205.1). Lineage (NCBI taxonomy): Eukaryota > Viridiplantae > Streptophyta > Magnoliopsida > Poales > Poaceae > Aegilops > Aegilops longissima. The sequence continues at coordinate 54,736,294 of CM038682.1, forward strand.
ATTAACTAGAGGTACGCATGTCATCGTACGCAAACTAACAAAGTAGCGTTACGCAAGTTCGGCAGGGACCGTGGACATCACAAAGTTTCATCGCTACAAAAAGTATACAAGTTTAACCGACACATATCATCATCATCGGCATCATAAATCACTAGAAGTTCCATCCTTCCATATCATCGAGGATGGACCCTAGCTTCTTGAACGGCATGAGGTCTAGACGTTGCATGCCTACGCGAGTTCGGACGTCAGCTCGCGATATAGGGCCGTGGTGGAACATCCCCTTCTCATCGACGCATTCTTTCATGATGATCGTCGCAATGTCCCTTTGGATGCGAAAGAAGTCATCTCTAAGTTTATAATCCGCTTCTCCATGAGATTCTAGCCACTTGTGGATATGATCATCATTTCTGCTTCTCATGCGAAGCTTTTGGTGATCCGTGTTGAACTGAATCATGAGATGGACGATGTAGAATCCATCCTTCTTGCTTGGTTTTGGGACATGGATGCAGGAGAAGTTAGTTTTATGCGCGAAACCCATCTTCTTGTTCCTTTGTTTCCTGATCTGCATGTAGCCACCTCTAATGCTGAAGCCTTGGAGACCATCATCTAGAATATTCATTATGTAGGTGTAGTCTTTTTTCTCGTAGTCTCTGGAAGGGTCAAAATACACGGCGTGGGAGACTTGCGGGTACAGAACGATAAGGACGGCGCGCCCGTTGGTGCGGGTAAAAGACACCTCAAATTATTCCCCATAGAGAGAGAAGGAATGATTGAAATGTACGAAAGGGTTGTCCGGAACTGACTTACTTTGGATGATAAGACACGCGGACAATTTCCCGGTCCTTATTTTGTACCATGAAGTTTTGGAGGTACTACCTAGCAGTTTCACGCTCAAAGTCGCTGAGACTCAAGAAAGACTCATGCATGTAGTACGGATCCACCACACAAATTTGTGAGACTTCTTCACTCTTCATGACGGAGCTCATATGTAGCGCAAAAAGGCGGACGATTGTAAAATCGAGCCGCCTTGTCAGAAACATCTCGAAGATATGGTCAAACCGCAGGAAGACCACCTCCGCGGACCATGTCTCGTCGTAGCACTTCCCCTCAGGCACACGAGCCGCGTATGTCGGATATCCTGGATCCTTTGAGGCTAGTAGGCTTTTCTCAGTCAACAGCACATGGTCGTGCAGTCTCCTGAGATCCCCTGATAGTGCCTCCAGCGGTTTCGGCGGTAGCATCGGCTCACCCGTGAGATGGAACACGGCCGCACCTTTCACGGTTACACGCTCTTCAGAATGCATCGTCTGCCTGCTATGTGCTCTGGCTTGTTTGGAGGCAGCTATCTTCCCTGATCTATTCCTCTCCTTTTTCTTGGGCACACCTTCCAGACCCTTCCTTAACCCCTGCCCTAGTGTTCCCGGGCTAAGTACTGTACGACCCTCGCGCCCGGCTAGTTGAGCCTGTGTTGAGGCGGCATCTTCAGGCGTGTCCTGTGTGGATTTCATGAAGAGAAACTTTTTGCAATCCCTGCTACGACCTTCCTGCCCGAGCATATCATCCATATCCTCATTAGCAAGCTCATAGCCCGACTCGTCATATGGTTGACTCATCATATCTATTCACAGTCATACGCGTTTGTATTGAGGAAACCCATAGGGTAGACCTCCGTCTCATCATCCATTCTGTGTTCTACAAGACAAATTACATCAGCCAGTACTATTGCACCCCCTTCATCATGTCGTCCGCCGTACTCACCCGGCACTACAGGAGCTGGTAATTGCGTAGGCGGGGTGGTGGTCTCCGCACATGCTTGTTGATGTGTGGTTATTGGTGTGCTCTCGGCCGGCTCCAGACGAATAAGATTTTTCGGCCATAGCAGCACCCAACCTTGCAGCTTCCAATCCGCGGCGGGGTCTCGTCGTCCTCTCCCACATGCTGTACTGGAGGAGGCAAATCCTCGTGCCCGATTTCACACTGGACAAGCTAACCTGAAGTGCCCAGCGAGATCGGCTGGTTGTGGAGCGTGGGTTGCAAGGGTCCATTATCATCCCCTTTCCCACGTCCACCTTCCGCCTTTGATCAAGTAGAGTATGGTGCAGGGGTTCTTTCGCTGCAAACACATATGTACGTGGCGTAAAACATCCGAAAGGCAACAAAATGGAATATTATTTATATATATATATATATATATATATATATATATATATATATATATATATATATATATATATATATATATATATATATATTGGTGCGACATGTAATTACCGTGACGGCGTCGAGCTCAGCCAAAGACAAAGGCCCACCTAGCACGCCAGAGATTGAGGACGGGCTGCTATGTGCGGGAGCGGCTGCGAGAGGAGGCCCGGTTGCGTGAGCAAGTGATGGTGCGATGGTGTTGTTGTTCATGGAGTTGCTCCCGGAAAAACTGGGCAAAGGGAAATCATGTACCGTCTTGTCTGGATTTTCCTTCGTCTAGTTGATGATAACTGGAACCAAGTTAGTAGCAAAATCATTTCTGCAGGCAGTTACAGCTGCATTGACTGCCTGCTGTAGCAACTCATATTTGTCCTCGGCTGTTTTTTTCGCGTCCTCAGCTGCTTTTTTCTTGACCGCAAGCTTCACCTTTGCGCCGATGTCCGCCTGACTAAACTTCTTTTTCTGCTTCTTGGCCTCCGGGCCCTTGTTGTAAAACACCTTCCACGTGGTGCCGTCTCCAGCGCCGTGCACACGACCATATTGCGGCCGCTGGCCCAAAGGGAGTCCCTTAAGTTCGTTCAAGGCCCGGTTGAGAGGGGTGTCCCACTTGGGCCTTATCGGAGAAGTAGGGCTTTCGGCTGCAAGCTGGTGTTGCTTCTCCAGTAGTCTAATCAATTTCCTCGTGATCTGGTCCGTGTAAAAACCTTTTCTCCTTGTCCCACTTGTAGCGGGCCCCGATGAAGTCACGCCCAAGGGGTTGGTGAACTTGCGCGAGGGGTGCTGGGAGACCCGCGGCTTCCGTTCGCGTCCTCCTTATCCCATATGGGCCTTTTACCGAGGTAGCCACGGCTTCCGAGGTGATGCTTCCCCGTGTTCCTTTGCTGAAGGCTCTTGAATTTCGCAGCCTTAGCCTTGGCTGCCTCGGTAGCGCAAGTGTCCTTGAACTTTTTGAACTCCTCTTCCGTAAGTGTCGGATTTTCCTCCAGAATCTTGGACAGGGGTTCCTCAGCCTCAATAGCTTGTTTCACCCTCCCTTTCCAGGAGGCCAAATCATTGCTGAACATGCCCATGGCGTGATTGTTAATCTTTTTCATCTTCGGATCATCCCACGGTTGTTCTATGTTATCATCCCGGTCGGGGAACTTGAATCTCTTGCGTAACTTCGTTAGGAGCAACTGCGTCAAATGTTCTTTACTCCTTAAGTCATCGTCATTGATGCTCGCGCATTCCCATAGGATGCATCCTACTTGGTTCCCATGGCACTTGCGAGGTTCTTCCGGCTCTAATGGCTCAAACTTGCCAGGTGCCATCTTTGTGATCACAAGTCGCCCAATCCCTAGTTTGTTAGGTTTTCGTATCCTCTACTTCTTATGCTTCCTCTTTTCGGTAGCGGCATCGGCGCCGGTACCTTCCCCACCAGTCTCGGCGCCGCCATCGGTGCGGCGCCCGTCGATGTCGATGTCGACGTCGAGTACCATCATCGAGGCCGACCTGCAAACCTTGCTTAGCAGTCAAATAGTCGAGGTACTCTTGTTCACCCTCATAATCCATCTCGTCTGCATCTTGGTCAGAAGCCCAGTTTCTTCGTTGTTCGACATGTTTCCTATGATTAAGTGTCCTCATTGATTTCTAAAAGTATGAATAAATGAGAAATGACATAAAAAAGAAATGTATGTGCCAGCACTCGATATGCCAACTATGTAGCACAAATCATGCCTTTATTCACGGCAAATTTTGGCATGACCTTTGCTAAAAATGGACATATCGAGCGCCTGGGATTCACCGGAACGGAAATGAATCAACATTCCGGCATAACATAGGCCACTCGGATCATTTACCAAAATTGAACCAAAACATCACATGTCCAAATGACATGTTCAAATTCCAAACATGACATGTCCAAAACATGACATATCCACATATCACATGTCCAGTTCAAATTTGCATATAAATTCAGCCTACCTAAATTTGCTTTAACAAGGGATGTTGATTTGGACAATTGCTTAAATGCTACCTTTTCTTTTAACTACAATTGCTTAACCCTAAATTTCTGTCCTATTTTAAAACCTAGCTAGATTCATAACTAAATAGATAACCTAATTAACCTACTGCCCTAACTAAAACCTAAGTAAATTAACGAAGAACCCTAGCTAGCAGAGAGAGGGGTACCGAGGTGCAGGGGCGAGGAGGCAGGCCCGACGACGGCCGAGGTTGGGAGGAGGAAGCAGAGGAGGAGGCGAGGGCCGACGGGTTGAGGCAGGCCTGGGTCGAGGCGAGGCGGGTCGAGGCAGGCTGGGTCGAGAGAGGGCGGATCGAGGCGGCGCGGGGTCGGGGAGAGCGAGCAGTGGCGGTCTGACGGGGAAGAGAGTGGGGATTTGAGGGAAAAGAGGCGGGATGAAGCAGGGAGAGTGAGAATTTTGGGTTAAGTGGACGTAGCAGTAGCGCGTTTAGACAAAACGCGCTGCTACTACCTTCACTAGCTGTAGCGGTTTAGACCAAACGCGTGCTACTACCTTAACGAGCTATAGCGGTTTTATAAGGAAATCACTACTGCTAGCTTGACCGTAGCGGTTTTATAAGGAAATCGCTACCGCCAGTTTTCCTTTTTCTTTTCCTTTATTTTCTCCCACTTTTATTTCCTGAGAGCAGTGAACGAAGGGAAGGCAATATATATTGCATCATTTGACGGTTAAATATGTATACAAAATAGGAACATATATATTACATCATTGGACCCAGGCAGAATAATGGCTAAGTGTGTATACAAAATAGGAACACACATATATATATATATATATATATTACAACATTTGACCGATAACAAACGGTTCCTCAGCGCTGACATTTTCGTTTTTGAGTCAGCTTCTTTCCCTTCTTGTTCGTCGAAGAATAATTGAGCCCCTCATTGTGACTTTGCCTTTTACATGGAGTACGATTTTTCTTAGGTAATGTAGTATTGATTCTTCTTTTGACGTATACTTCATCATCATCGTCATCTTCCCTCATTGGGTTGTCGTACTGATCATAGTCTTCCTCGTTGGCGACTCCATCCATTCCAATGATGTTCCTTTTGCCTCTCCTCACGACAACACGATTGGGATTGCATGGGTCGGTTATGAAGAAGCATTGTGTCACGTGCTTAGCGTGTACCCATGGATCGTTTTTTGTGATAGCGTTCACGGTAGCGCTCTTGGCGTCGGGCATAGTCATGGTAGTGAAAATCCGGTTTTCTCTTTCGACATTCTTAGCCCATCTGACAAGGAACATCGTCGTGTTGTGCAATCCAGAGTAGTCAAGCTCCCAGATCTCCTCGACCCTTCCATAAAATTGTTCAGTTGCGCCGTTGTCGCTGCCGGTCATGCATTCCATCGTCACCCCTGAGTTCTGGTCATCACTGTCCATATCTTTGGCCTCCGTGTAGAACGTGTATCCATTGATATCATATACCTGATAGGTTACGAGGTTGGGCGAGAGGCCATGTGCTAAGGCGTATATGAGCAATCCGTCCTTAGAGCCCTCCTCCGGGGGATTAGCAATAATATGCTCTTTGAACCAATGCAGGAAAGTGGAGTTGTGCTCTCTAGTAACTTCGGCGTCCGTCCTGCATACCCCGCGGTCACGATACTTCTTTGCGATAATTTCTTTGTGCAGTGCCACGAAAGGATCTACCTCATCTAGGTGTTGTAGCACTACCAACTTTGCTCTGTCAAAGTCGCTACGTCGATCTGAGTATGCCACGTGCAGTTCCCTGCGACCGTTGCAGTGACCTTCTCCTTCAAGCCTCCCATCGTGCTTGTTAACGGGCAAACCAACACTAACACCAGGCGGCTGGTCTGCGCCATATAGAAAATTCTCACGGAAAGAGATGCACTCTTGTGTCACATAGCCCTGGACGATGCTTCCATTCGGACGGGACATGTTACGAACGAATCCTTTGATGATCCCATTCATCCTCTCAAATGGCATCATGTTGTGCAGGAATGATGGCCCCAGGTCTATTATGTCATCCACAATATGGACACACAGATGCACCATCACGTCAAAGAACGCGGGCGGGAAGTACATCTCAAGCTCATTCAGTATCACAACGATCTCTTCCTGTAGCCTTCGGAGCTGCTTCACACTGATCGACTTTCGAGAGAAGATGTCAAAAAAGTTGCAGAGACCAATAAGCATGTCACGGACGTGCTTGTCCATTATCCCTCTAAGGCAACAGGTAGTATTTGCGTCATCATCACATGACAGTCATGGGACTTCATCCCGTTGAACCTTTTCTTGTCCGTGTCTAGATATCTGCTTATCTTGCCACAGTAACCGGAACTAACTTTGACTCCGGTAAGGCACTTAAAGAATTCATCGATCTCAGCCTAACTTAAGGTGAAGCGAGAAGGGGGGAAATAATCCTCTTTCTTTATTTTCTTGCCCTTCTTCTCCCGTGCCTCTGTCTCCGTCTCTATCTCGTCTGATATTTTACGGGGCGGCATGTGCAGATCTTCCCTGATTTTCAAATCTTGCAAGTCTTTTCTTGCCTTCGACCCATCCTTGGTCTTATCCTGCATGTTCATCACTGTTGCGAGCAAGCTCTCAAGGACATTCTTACAGATATGCATTTGATCAAGGCAATGAGGTTTATCGAGTTTGTGCCAGTACTCTGAGTCCCAGAACACAGACCTCGTCTTCCATACCTTCAGCAGCGGCTCCGACGCCTTTCATGTCGTCTTTCCCGGCGCGGGGCACTCCTTCCAGTTTTTCAACAGCTCATCGATTTCGGCACCGCCGTGGAGGTCCTCGATGCTCAGGGTGACCATTGAATAGATCTCCACGGTTTCTCCACGGGTCGTCCTGTTCGAGCCATCTTCGATGCCCCATGTACACGATTTCCCCAGACCCACCATCTTTCCTTGACGTTAGCTGCTGAGACGTCGTATCATCCATGCACCGCGTGCATCCGCAATATCCATGGCACACCTGGCCTGGCACATATCGGTAACCGAGATAGTCCTGCACTGTCGTGATCAGCGCGGCTCTCATGTTGAAATACTCGCCTTTGCTGGCGTCCCATGTCTTGGCCGGTGTTTTCCATAACGTGTCTAACTCCTCTTGAAGTAGCCCTAGATAAAAATTAATATTATTTCATGGTTGTTTCGGCCCTTGAATAAGCATGCTCATGTGAATGTACTTCGATTTCATGCACAACCAGGGGGGAGGTTGTACATCCATACAATCACGGGCCATGTGCTATGGTTGGTGTTCTGGTTGCCAAACAGATTCATGCCATTGGTACACGCGCCGAGCACGATGTTCCTTGCATCACATTCAAAATACCGATAGAAGCTGTTCAACGCTCTCCACTAGATACCATCCTTGACGTGTCTTAGCTTCAGATCATCTCCATCGTCGGGCTTCTTCCTCTCCGCGTGCCAGCGCATTAGCTTTGCTTCCTTGGGATCTACAAAATACTTCTGGAGACAGGGAGTGATCGGTAAGTACCATACAACTTTCTCGGGACATTTCTTCCCGGCCTTCTTGTATCGAGAAGCATTGCACACTGGACAGCTTGTTTTTTCCGCGTGCTCCTTCCGATAAATTATGCAATCGTTGATGCATGCATGGTATCTAACGTGTGGCAGATCAAGAGGGCACACGATCTTCTTGGCCTCATCAACACTAGTAGGACATAGATTACCCGCGGGAAGAACATCCTTTAGGTACTTGAAATTCTCATCGAGGCTAGTGTCGGTCCATTTGTTTTTAGCCTTCGTCTTAAGGAGTTGGAGCGTGAAACTCAAGCGGGTCACCTCAGGATTGCAACCATCATACAATGGAGTGTTTGAGTCTACCACCAGTTTCTCCAGCTTAGCCTCCTCCCTAGAAGCAGCTCTCTCAATACTCGTCTCCTTGCGAAGAAATGCTTGAACATGAGGGTCCCGCACGACTGAACTTAGTACCGACGAACTCTGCTGCGTGAAGTCCATGTCGTTCTCTCCGCCACCATGTCCGACCCCTTCTCCTCTGCCATGTCGGGCCCCTTCTCCGCCGCCATGTCCGGCCTCTTCCCCGCCGCCATTATCGATCATCTCTTCGTCTTGCCCCGTGTCATCATTGCCTGCCCCGTGGGCATCCTCAACATCGTCATCCTCATCTTCAATTATCCACCGAGTATAGCCATCCATGAAACCAGTCATGAGCAGGTGCGCTTTGACATGACCATCGTCATGGGGGTCGAGCCAAACTATTCCTTTGCATTTTCGACACGGACATAAAACCTCTGCCCGGTAATTTTCTTTCATGTCCTGCACCGCCGACCGCAACCACCTGTCCACCATCATTCCACTGACCATCGTCAACTCTGCATGGTAATAATAAACAAATTGATTATAAAAATGCGTGCATGCATCAAAGTCATACAAAAATTCGGCATGGCCTTCCTTAAATATATGACATATATAGATCTAGAGTTTGCCCGGAATTTGCCGAAACGGAAATAAATCGACATTTCGGCAAAAAATAGGCAACTCAAAAGCACAATTTGGCGTCAACTCATGCCACACACACAATTTCCATAAACATATCACACACACATAAACATATTTCCATTTTGCAAAAGCATGAAATTTTAATCACCTCTATCTCGAGATCGAGCACACGGTGGAGATGATGATGTAGGGAGATCAAAAGTGCACACAGCTCTACTTGATAAAGATAGATCTATTTAGGGGGCAAATAGGTCACTTAACTAAATGCTACATCTACCTAGCTACCTAATTTGGGAGGAGACAACTTCAACTAGTGGAGGGGGAAGGAAAAAGAGAAAGGAGATGCATTAATGGAGGTGGTGTAGTTAGGTAGGAGTAATGAAGAGAGAGAAAGGTAGGTAGAAGAGGGAGAGTAATGGGGGAGAAGTATTGAGGAAGAAGAAGAGTGAGAGTGGGAGGATGTGGGAGGTAGGGGAAAGGGAAGAGAGGAGGGGGAGGGGGAGGACGGGTGGGGAAAAGGCGGTGGGTTGGTGCGGATTAGCAGCAGCGCGGGACGTAAAACACGCTGCTGCTAAGAAAGTAGTAGCAGCGCGCTTTCGGAAAGAACGCTACTGCTAACCGGGACCAAAAGTGTGCCAATTTGAAAATTAGCAGCAGCGACCTCAGAAAAACCGCGCTACTACTACAGCTATAGCAGTAGCGCGGCTCGCGGCACCGCGCTGCTACTAAATGGAGTTTGGTGGGCACTGTCGGTCGATATTTGTAGCAACGCGGGTTACACCGAGCGCGCTACTGCTAAACACTTGTCAGTAGCGAGTTTTCCACACCCACGCTACTGCAAATTAGCAGCAGCGCTCCTTTTTGAGCCGCGCTGCTGCTAAGATTCTGTGTATTGGGTTTTCCCTAGTACTGTTCCCACATTTAAATTACTTTGTTATGATTCCATGAAATTAATTCAATTTGAACTGTAATTGTGTGATTGCTCTGTCCTAGAAATTTGCGAATTTGAAGTAGCAGGGCTCCATAGTTAACTCTCCGGCATGCAGGCATTTAGAGTAGTAGATCCAAGACATACTTGTGACAGATTGCATATGAACAACATTTATTAGTAGGAAAATTGTACTATCGTATATTGCACTAACACTAACTGTATCACGTAGCCAATAGCATGTAATTTCAGCTTGCAAGAAAGTGCCACTTACTCTTAAAGGTCGGCTAATTTAAATGGCAACTTCCGGGGATGGGGATGGATAAGTACAGTTGGATCGTTTTTAGGTGTTAATTTACTATTACGAAAATCATCTTCCTTTACTTTCAAGGGAGAACTGTAGAGGGGAAAGAAGAACATTTTTTAATCAAATGATCCATCACTTATTCATACCTATTGCAACAACCAAGTATGTTGGATGCAAGGAGGAGGTGACACTGCAGGCAGCATGTATGTCACATCATGCGAACAGGTGGGGATCATGTTAAGTCAATGCAGAAGGATGCGTTGTGTGTCTGCGCATCGTCAGCGCGGCCGAGTAAACAGTAAACTAAACCCGGGGACCAACTCTGTTGACCTTCCCATCTACTTTTACTGGAAATCAGATCCTCGACACTGAATAAGAAAGACCGTTTAGGTCGAAGTAATAGAAGGGAAAGAGACCACTCACTTCCAACAATGGCATGCGTGGCTGGCCTGAAGGTCGGGTTGAATCCATGGTGTTGGGCTAGCATAGCACCCGCCGGTGGCAATCATGGGGCTGCAAGGTAGCGTCACCGCGCAGATCTCTGGTGTTGTTGGCCATAGACGGCTTTGCCGACAGCGGCGCATTATGGAAAGATGGAGAGCTAAAAGAGGGGAGGAGAATAATCGGGAAGACAATAGAGATTTAATGGCGAAGGGGAGATGAACGGAATCATCGGGAGAAGAGGCAATAAGAGGAAGAGGCAATAATCAGTGCGATGGTGGTAAAAAATTACATGATTCCTTTCGTTGAAAAGGGAAAAAGGCACGATAGCCAACGTGGCAGATTTGCTTACGTCCATGGCTACATGGTCATTGCTGATGTGGATAGGCTGCATGTCAAGAGAAATATGGTAGTGGGGATGAATTATTGGGTATTATAGATGCGCAACATTACATCTAAGCTTTTTTGAAATTTCAGAACACAATGGTTTTTAAATTGGATATTTTTTGGAACACGAACTTTTTTCAAATCTTATGAATGAATTTTTGAAAACTTGAACAATTTTTCGAGTTTGAATATTTTTTTCAACCTGAACTTTTTTTCAACACCAAGGAAACTACGAATACCTTTAGTATCTCTAGGACATGGCATTTTCTCAATTGCATCAACTTTAGCTTTATCCACCTCAATACCTCGTTCAGAAATTTTATGTCCCAAAACAATACCTTCATTAACCATAAAGTGGCACTTCTCCCAATTCAAGAAAAGATTAGTTTGCTTGCATCTTTGCAAAACTCGACCAATGTTGCTTAAGCAATCATCAAAAGAAATTCGTTAAACGCAAAAGTCATCCATGAAAACTTCAACAATCTTTTCACAAAAGTCAGAGAATAGTCATACATCTTTGAAAGGTAGCAGGTGCATTGCATAAACCAAAAGGCATATGTCTATAAGCATAAGTTCCAAAAAGGGCAAGTAAAGGTGGTTTTCACTTGATGAGGTTGTGAAACAGTTATTTGAGAAAAAACTAGAATATCCATCAAGAAAGCAAAAGTGTGTGTGCTTTGATAATCTTTCTAGCATTTGATCAATAAAAGGTAAATGGTAATGATCTTTTCTAGTTGCTTTATTTAATTTTCTAAAATCAATTACCATTCTATAGCCAGTGACAATTCTTTGTGGAATAAGTTCATTTTTATCATTAGCAACAACAGTAATACCTCCCTTCCTAGGGACACAGTGAATGAGACTTACCTATCTACTATCAGCTATGGGATAGATTATAACTGCTTTAGGAAGCTTTAATATTTCAGTGCTTACCACTTCTTTCATTTTAGGATTCAACCGTCGTTGGTGATCAACAACGGGTTTATAGCATCGGGTTCCAAATTAATCTTGTGCTCATATAGAGCGGGACTAATGCCCTTAAGATCATCAAGAGTAAATCCAATAGCAGCTCGGTGCTTCTTCAGAATTTTCAATAATATTTCTTCTTCATTTTCTAAAAGGTTAGCACTAATAATAATAGGATATATCTTTTTCTCATTAAGATAAGCATATTTCAAAGTGTCTGGCAATTGTTTTAATTCAAACACAGGATCACCCTTAGGTGGACGAGAACCATCTAGATTTTCAATGGGCAAATTGTGTTTAAGTAGAGGTCATTGTTCAAAGAATATTTTATCTATTTCATTTCTTCATGCATATGCATATCGTTTTGGTGGTCTAGCAAATATTGTTCTAGTCGATCAGTAGGAGGCACGGGAATAGAAGCAAGACCAATTATTTCATCCTTACTAGGTAATTCTTTCTTGTGAGGTTGTCTATTAAACTTGAAGAAATTAAATTTATGAGACTCATCACCAAAGTTCACACTGACAGTTTATTTATGACAACCTATAGTAGCATTGATGGTGTTCAAGAAAGGTCTACCAATGGTAATGGGACAAAAGTCGTCTTTTGGGGAACCAAGAACTAGAAAATCAGTAGGATATTTTATTTTCCCACACAATACTTCAACGTCTCTAACAATCCCAAGTGGTGTGATGGTGTCTCTATTAGCAATTTTAATAGTAACACTATGTCTTCTATTTTCAGCGGGTGCTATATCATTCATAATTTCTTGGTATAAGGTAAAAGGAATAGCACTCACGCTAGCACCTAGATCACATAAACCATGATAACTGTGATCTCCTATTTTTACTAAGACAACAGGCATGCCAACAATGGGTGTATGTTTATCTTTCTCATCGATTTTAGCAATTCTAGCAGCTTCATCACAGAAGTAAATAACATGCCCCTCTATATTTTCTACCAAGAGATCTTTAAGCATAGCAACACTAGGTTCTACTTCAATTTGTTCGTCAGGTTTAGGTGCTCTAATATTACTTTTGTGAACCACAGTTGAAACCTTAGCATGTTCCTTTATCCTAACAGGGAAAGGTGGTGTTTCAATATAAGCAGTAGGCACAACTGGATCAACATTGTAAATGATAGTTTCATCTTTAACCACAACCGGTTCTTTAATTTCTTCTTTAATAGGTGGACGATATTTAAACAGTTTCTCATTTGGGAGATCAACATGATTAACAAATGATCCACAAAAAGAGGCTACTATCTCAGAGTCAAGTCCATATTTAGTGCTAAACTTGTGAAAAGCATCGGTATTCATAAAAGATTTAACACAATCAAACTTAAGATTAATACCTGACTCTTTAGCTTCATCAAGTTCCCAATCTTCAGAGTTGTGTCTAATTCTTTCTAAAAGATCCCACCTGAATTCAATAGTCATCTTCATGAAAGAACCAGTACAAGAAGTATCAAGCATGGATTGATCATGACGAGAAAGCCGAGCATAAAAATTCTGAATGATAAATACTCTCGAGGACTCATGATTGGGGCACGGATATAACATTGACTTAAGCCTCCCACAAGCTAGAGCGGTACTTTCTCCTTCACGAGGCCAAAAATTATATATATATTTCCGATCACGATGAACTAGATGCATAGGATAAATTTTTTGGTGAAATTCCAATTCAATCGATTCCAGTTCCAAGACCCAATATCATCGCATAGCCTATACCATGTCAATGATAAAGGGAAAACCTTCTTCTAAGCTTCATCTCTGGGTAAACCTGCAAGCTTAAATAATCCACAAGTTTCATCTACATATATCAAGTGCATATCAGGATGTTCGGTTCCATCTCCTACATCAGGATTAGCTAGCAGTTGTTCTATCATACCCGAAGGAATTTCAAAACCAATATTTTAAGTAGGTGCAGTAGGTTGAGTGGTAACTAATTGTGGTTCCATTCAAGGTGAAGATACCACGAACAAATCCCTCAAAGGATTGTTCTCCATAATAACAAGTGACAATAAATTTCAGCAAGGAGCAGAAAGAAATCACAAGTGGGTTTCAACAAGGTATTCTCTGCAAGCACTGAAATTATCGGTAACAGATAGTTTGATAGCAAGATAATTTGTAACGAGCAAGTAATGGTAACGGTAAATAATATGCAGCAAGGTAGCCCAATCCTTTTGTGGCAAAGGACGGGCCAAAACAGTCTCTTATGTTAAGCAAAGCTTTTTTGAAGGTACACGGGAATTTCATCGAGTCACTTTCGTCATGTTGGTTTGATTTGTGTTCGCTACTTTGGTAATTTGATATGTGGGTGGACCGGTGCTTAGGTGATGTTCTTACTTGAACAAACCTCCTACTTAAGATTAACCCCCTCGCAAGCATCCGCAACTACGAGAAAAGTATTAAGATAAAATCTAACCATAGCAATAAACTTTTGGATCCAAATCGGTCCCTTACGAAGTAGCGCATAAAATAGGGTTTAAGCTTCTGTCACTCTAGCAACCCATCATCTAATAACTACTCCACAATGCATTCCCTTAGCCCCAAATATGGTGAGGTTCCATGTAGTCGATGTTCAAATGACACCACTAATGGAATCACAATATACGTACCATCAAAATATCGAACACATATCAAGTTCACATGATTACTTGCAACAAGATTTCTCCCGTGACCTCAAGAACACAAGTAACTACTCACAAATGATAATCATGCTCAAGATCAGAGGGGTATTAAATAGCATAATGGATCTGAACATATAATCTTCCACCAAATAAACCATATAGTAATCAACTACAAGATGTAATCAACACTACTAGTCACCCATAAGCACCAATCTAAGGTTCCGGTGCAAAGATTGAACACAAGGCATGAACTAGGGTTTGAGAGGAGATGGTGCTGTTGAAGATGTTGATGAAAATTTCCCTCCCCAAGATGGGAGAAGTGCTGGTGATGACGTTGACGATGATTTCCCCCTCTGGGAGGGAAGTTCCCCTAGCTAAATCGCTCCGCCGGAGGGCAAAAGTGCTCCTGCCCAAGTTCCTCCTCGAGACGGCGGCGCTTCGTCCCGAAAGTCCTCTCCTTATTTATTTTTCTAGGACAAAATGACTTATATACCAGAAGAGGGTCACCGGAGGTGGGCCGAGGAGGGCACAATCCACCAGGGTGCGCCTAGGCTCCCTGGCGCTCCCAAGTGGGTTGTGCCCACCTGGTGGGGCCCTCTGGTGGTTATTTGCTCCAATATGCCTCATATATACCAGAATAATTCTCCGTAAATTTTCAGCTCATTTGGAGATGTGTAGAATAAGTAAGTCTGACGTAGCTATTCCAAGTCCAGAATTCCTGCTGCTGGTATTCTCCCTGTTTGTGTGAACCTTGCATATTATGAGAGAAAAGGCATTAGAATTACTCCAAAAGGCATTATTATGCATAAAAACATAGTAAATAAGAGTACGTAAACATGATGCAAAATGGACGTGTCAATGTAGAGGCCCTCCGTGATCGAATCCCCCTCCGGCATGTACTACCGGAATCCACTTCTTTGCCGTCTGCCTCTTTTTTGCCGTCAGCTACCAGACGGCAAAGAAAGGCTTTGCCATCAGCCACCAAAAAACTGACGGCAAAGGGGCAGCGGACGGCAACGGATAGCTTTGCCATGAGCATATCTTTGCCGTCCGCTAGCTGGCGGCAAAGAGGGTGGGTGGCGAGTGTACGAGGGCGGCCTAACGGCAATCTTCTTTGCCGTCTGCTGGCTGACGGCAAAACATCTTTGCCCTCAGTCAGCGGACGGCAAAGAAGATGGTCGTTAGTTCGTCCGTTTCCCCCCGCAAAGAGCTGTGACCTAGCAAATAGGGGGCCGCGCCCGCGCCCGATCTGTCCATTCCCTCTCTTTTCCTGCTCGAGCCGCCCCGACCTCTCACTCCTACCGCCGCCCGCCCGCCCAGCCCGGCGGCCACCGCCCGCGCCGCCCGCCCGCGCCAGCCGCCTAAGCCGCCCCGCCCGCGCCACCCACATCGTCGGACGCCCTGCCCCGCCCGCCCCGAGCAATCGCCGCCAGACGAGCCGCCGCTGCAGCCGCCCGGCGCGGCCGCCCCATCCCGAGTAACCGGCTGCCCAAGACCTCCCGCCCGTCTGAGCCGCCGCCCGGCAGCACCGCAACACCCGGCCCTGCCCCGCCGCCGCCCCGCCCCTCATCGTGGTTAGTTTTTTTTTTCTGTTTTTTAGATTTATTTTATATTTGTTTAGTTTAGGTTAGTTTAGTTTATTTGGTTTAGTTTAGGTTAGTTTAGGTTAATTTAGTTTATTTTAGGTTACATTTAGTTTATAGTTTCGTTTAGGTTTTTTCCTGTTAATAAGAATAATCAAGAAAGATGAAAAAAATGAAAAAGAGGAAGAAGCAAAAAGAACAATAAGTAGTAGTAGAAGAAGAAGATGATGAAAAAAAGAAGTAGAAGTTGAAGATGAAAAAAAGAAGTAGGAAAAGAGGGCGCCCAGGGACGAGCGGGTTAGGGGGTTCCTCGGTGTCGATGGAACCCTAAATAGAAAGTATCGTCGGTGCGAGGTTCATGTGGCCGTCACAGATGACGATTGAAAGCTAAGTGTTGAAACTTGAAACACCCAAACTGACTCAAGTCGGTTTGGTTGTTATAAATTTCAAAACTTGGCTTTAATCCTCATCGCAGAGGCTGCCAGACAAATTCGCCAAGGTGTTCGACCGTCATGGGCCACCAGAACTATTGTTGCGGGACGCCGGGCGCCGGCTTCACTTGTGGGATGTGGATCTAGTGTTCAACGCCGACCGCCTCATGTACCTTGCACCGATGGTAGTTGCTATTTAGTTTACCCGGGGACGAGCGGGTTAGAGGGTTCCTCGGTGTCGATGGTACCGTAAATAGCAAGTATCGTCAGTGCGAGGTACATGTGGCCGTCGGTGTCTAATACTTGCTATGTTACTCATCTTTAGATTTAAATATGCAGGTATTTCGTTGCTGCGAGGGTCTAGTGTTCGACGAGCTCCGCCCCTGCGTTCGTTGGTGAGCACAAATGACATCTCCTCCTCCCCCCCTTCATTTGCTTTGTTCCGTTCTTCGTGCCGATGAAACTTGCTAGCTATAGGTGTCAATCATCAGTATGCGTAACCACTATGCATCTCCCGTTCGAAAGGGTTACATCTATAAATATGCATGCATTTGCATATTTATAATCATGATTCTTTCGAATTGTCCAACGTTTTTTTGAACCTTTTAACAGTAGGAGAACCTCCTACTGTTTTTGTATTAATATAAAAGGGGGGAACAAATTACATGAGGATATTTACATGATGACTTTACAATTCACCCTCCCTTTGGGAGGTGGTGAAGGGGTTAAACTATAGAGGAGAGGATGAGTGGGATGAGATTTTTATGCTTTTCCTTAACCCTATAGGTAAGGAGTGAAAAATCAGTCTTAAGCCTATCTAACCATGAAGTCCTTGAGGGCATCATCCCCCTGAAGTGTTTGTTGTTGTGTTCTTTCCAGATACTCCAGGCAGCAGTCAGGAAGAGCTCCATGCAAAGGGGCCTGTTCCAGAGATTTTTGGCAGACACAACTTTTTGTAGGCGATGTTGTCCCTGAATCCAAGAAAATCCCAGACTGGACCAACATTCAGCACTGAATTGACATTCAAAAAAGAGGTGTTCCAGTGATTCCTCAATGTGCTGCCCACAAAGGATACAGTCATAATCATTTCCTATATTGTAGTGTCTCCTCTTGAGCATATTCCGCGTGTTTAGACGGTCAGAAAGGAGTAACCATCCAAAAACTTTAATTTTCATGGTGGATTTTGATTTCCAGAGCCAGTAAAACGCCTGATGGGCCCTCACGTCTCTGAAGTAGAAAGTGTAATATCTGTGAGCAGTGTATTTTTCTGTTCCCCAAATATAGGTCCAAGTGTCAGGATCATTGGATAGAGCCGTTTCCCTCGTGTCTGCTTGTAGTTGACACACCTCTGCATGGGCCTGAGCCGAAAGGGGCAGGTGAAACGCCTCACTCAAAGACGTGATGGATAAGAAATCCCTCACAGAGATGTCTTCATTGATTGTGTAGGATAGAGCGCGCGGGTACTTCTCCTCAAAAGTGGTATCTTGCCATAGATCTTTCCAGAAGAGCATGTTGGATCCATTATTGACATGAGCGTTTGAGATGCCCCGAAATATTGGCATTAGTTTGGCAACATCACGCCACCTGAATGAACCACAAGGGTTAGCAGCATGTGGAATTTGATTGACGTAGTATGTGTTCCATACGAGCTCAACCCAAGGTACGTTCCATCTATTGTAGAATTTGTGTAAATATTTGAGCAAGAGTGCATCGCCTTGGATCCTGAGATCAATTACTCCCAATCCACCGCTTTCGTTTGGGCGGCAAACCATTTCCCAGGAGGCGAGGGAGTTGCATTTGTCCCCTTGCTCCGTTTTCTTCGTCCACAAACACTTCCTTCTTATTTTGTCAAGGAGCTCAATGATTTTGGTAGGAAGTCGGAGCGTGCATAACGCAAAGATAATGAGTGAGGTGATCACCGAGTTAAGCAGGGAAAGCTTTCCACCGTATGAAATCATATTGAGAGTAGCAGTCAATCTTCTCTCCATGGAGCATACCAGAGGCATGAGATCAAGGAAAGTTGGTCGATTGGTTCCAAGCGGGAGTCCTAAGTACATGAATTGTCCAACATTATCCATGGACAGCCCGAGTATGTTTAGATTGGGTTCATTTTCCCATATGCTCAGCTCTGGATCCGATGCAGAATTTCGTCAGTGCCTCCCTGTTGTTCTCCGGGTACACATTATCTCTTCTTATTGCCGAGACGTGTATCAGGAGAATAGCGGGGAGGTGCTGCCGAAATTTTGCGTCGGATCCGGAGTAGAGCATGGGAAAACGAACCCGATCTACACATACTCGGGTGGGATTAGGACCTATCTTTACCTATTAGCGTGTAGGTTGCATGGACATAATAAAACTAACAAACTCCATTAACTAATGGATATGGTTTGCTTAATTATGTATATATTTCTTGTGTGTCCAGTAGGAAGTCAAAATGAGTGATCGTGCATGGATGTACAGCGATTACACTAGTCAGAAAGTTTGGACCGAGGAATGGTTTACAAAAACCAAGGGGTTTGTTAGAGCCGCATTTGCAAATGGCCAGGAATTTAGCTGGTGCCCCTGTGCCCGTTGCGACAACTATAAAAAGAGGGACGAGCTTGAAATGAGTAAAGACCCATAGAAGTTTGGTTTTACGCCTGGTTACACGGTCTAGACATTACATGGTGAGTCTGCCCAACGTGCCAGATCCGAGGTTCGTCGTCGCACCGACGAGCATGGTACCGGGACCGCACACATGGTGCAAGACTTTGACGATGCTCGGGACTCGGACGAGGAGATGGAGGAATTTGCAAAGGCCTTCACTGAAATGTTGGAGTCCTCAAAACGTCCTCTCCACAAGCACACTGAGCTTTGTCAGCTGGATGCCATCTTACAAATAATGGCTTTGAAGGCTCAATTCAACTTGGGCAGAGAATGCTACGACGCGATGATGACAGTATTCGGACAATTTCTACCCAAAGGCCATGTGCTACCTCCAAACCTGTACCAGTCAGACAAAATCCTCCGTGCTCTTAAGATGCCCTATGAGAAGATACATGCATGTGAGAAAGGATGTGTCTTATTTAGGCTTCAGTATAAGGACTTGAACTATTGTCCCGTTTGCAATTCTTCCAGGTATGTTGTGGTAGACAATGGTATGGGTGAGAAGACGCAAACCAAAAAACCTGTTAATGTTCTTCGGTATATGCCAATCGTTCCAAGACTTCAACATCTTTTCATGGTCAAAGAGACGGCCAGACAGATGACATGGCACGGAACGGGCAAAAGAACCGAACTAGATGCAGATGGGAATGTGATGATGGTGCACACATCGGATGGTGAAGCGTGGAAGCGCTTCGATGCATTACATAAGGAAAAAATGGCAGATCCAAGGCATCCTCGAGTTGCCGTCGGCACAGATGGGTTCAGTGTGTTTGGTCAGATGGCAGCCCCATACAGCTATTGGCCCGTGTTTTTCATTCCACTCAATCTCCCCCCCCCCCCCACGGGCAGATTATGCAACGAAAGAATATTTTCCTGACGTTGATAATTCCAGGGCCCAACTATCCGGGGAAGAATATGAATGTGTACATGAAGCCGCTTAAGGACGAATTGCAAGAAGCTTGGGATAATGGGTTCAAGACATACGACGCCTTTAGCAAACAGAACTTCATAATGCGTTCCTGGTACATGTACTCGACGCATGACTTGCCGGCGTATGCGCTATTTGTCGGCTGGTGTGTGCATGGAAGGTTCCCGTGCCCCGCATGCAAGGGAGCTCTTGAGTTTCGTTGGCTGACGGCAGGGCGCAAGTTAGTTGCTTCGACTTTCATAGACCGTTTCTACATCCTGGCCATAAGTTCAGGAAAGACAAGAAGAACTTCACGAAAGGTAGAGTAGTCAAACACTCTACACCACATGCGCTGACAGGCCAACATACCCTAGATCAGTTAAACGCTCTCGAGCCAGATCCAGAGCATCCAGGGTATTTCAAGGGGTATAATAAGGAACATGCCTGGACTCACAACACATGCTTCTGGGATCTGCCTTACTTCAAAGACCTCCTTGGCCCACACAACATCGACGTGATGCACACTGAAAAGAATATCGCCGAAGCCATTTTTGGTACATTGTTCGGCTTAGAGGGGAAATCAAAGGATAATACTAAGGCTAGAGTCGATCAAGAGGAGCTATGTGATAGACCGTTATAAAACATGAAAGAACCGAAAGGAAAGGGGATCAACTGGACGAAGCGAAAGGCATGGTTCAATCTTGGAAGGCCAGCTATGAAGGAAATTATTTTGTGGTTGAAAATGCAGTTGATGTTCCCCGATGGGTATGCAACAAATTTAAAGAGGGGAGCGAGTCTTCAAAAATTGAAAATATTTGGTCTAAAAAGTCATGATTGGGACATATGGATTGAGCGGATAATGTCGATGATGTTGCGTGGCTTCATCCCAGAGGATGAATGGCTAGTACTGGCAGAGCTGAACTTTTTCTTCCGTGTTCTTTGTGCGAAAGAACTATCACCTGGCCTCCTAGAAGAAATGGAACAGTTGGCGTCGGAGTTGATCTGCAAGTTAGAGAAGATCTTTCCGCTAAGCTTCTTTAATCCAATGAAACACTTGATTTTCCATCTCCTGACCGAGGCACGATTGGGAGGGCCCGTGCAAAATCGTTGGTGCTACTCAACTGAGAGGATGCAGAAGACGCTTCGAGCAAAATGTAAAAATAAATGTAGAATAGAAGCATCGATGGCGGAGGCATTCATCACTGAGGAGGCGGCAAACTTCGTGACCGCACACTACGAAGCCAAAAATCGTCATTTGCATAATCCGAAGCCTCGGTACAATGCTGACGAACCTCAAAAGGGTCAATCCAACCTCAGCCTATTCAAAGGGAATCTCGCACCAGCCGGTGGTTGGAAACCAGTAAGGTTGGATGTTGAAGAATGGCGGACCATTTCGCTGTATCTCTTCAACAACCTAACAGAAGTGCATCGGTACATCGAGTAACACCTCGGTACATTGTTTCACAACTTCTAATTCCTTTGAACTTCTCTTATTCCTGGATTTTTCATGCAGTCGATACGTTGCCATATTCTTGTATGGAGCGGTGATCCAAAAGGATTCTGTCGAAGAGTATGAGCTTCTGGCAAAACAAGGAGCCGAATTTCCCGGTTTCATCTCTTGGTTCAAAAAACGATAATTCCATTAGACCCTCTTTTTCTTTGGCTAATTTGCGACTAATGCAACAATCCTTTCATATTAAACTTGTATGCTAATTCTGAGATTATGGATGCCGAATTGAGACAAGTAGCTAATGGTTTTGACTATAATGTCCGCTCATTTGACAAATACGACATCAACGGGTATCGCTTTCGTACCTATGGCAAAGAGCTATCTATGGCCAACCAAAAGTCTACAAATTGTTGTGTCTCTGCTATCGGGGAAGGAGGTATCGAGTATTATGGAAGAGTTGAAGCAATTTATGAACTTGAATTCTATGGTGAAAACCCATCGAACGTCGTAGTCTTCAGATGTTATTGGTTCCAGCCGAGGGAGACTAGAAGGACTCATGAACATATAGGGCTAGTCGAAATCAAACAAAGCACCCATTTGGATGTTCCCGATGTCTATATTAGGGCTCAATAGGCAACCCAAGTTTTCTATCTATCGTGGGCCTGTCAAAGTGATCCAAATCTCAGTGGTTGGGACGTTGTTTATCAAGTGCCGCCACGTGTGACGAAGGAGAATTCTTCCAAGAAACACGTCTTTCCAAAAAGCGTTTCAAGAACCGATCTACTCCATCCCAGAACATTGAAGTAGACAACGATAGTGAATCCGACTTCACCCCTGAGCTGGAACAAGAAGAGCCGGAAGAAGAAGAAGTTACTACTACAGATGTCCTGTCAATGCTTGAACGATTACGTAAAGGTGGCCTTCCACATGATGATGCATTTATTAATGATGATGATGAGCATGTCATTACCGATAGTGATGTCGATGATGCTTTTATTAATGATGATGACGAGCACGTCATTACCGATAATGATTATTAGGTATTCAAATTTTTATGTTGTACTTGATTTATATAGTTATTTGTATGATTGTACGATTTATATAGTTGGTATTTATAATTTTATTACTTTGTATGATTGTTTCTTATACATAGTGCCATGGTCTTGATTTCCGTCTCGGTCGGCCCTCGCCCGGTTTATGATTTGGATGTGGTAAATTCTCTTTCATAATTATTTGTTGCATTTCGCATTTATGCAAATTATGGCCATCAAGTTGACATAGAGATATTTTAATCTAGGAGGTATGTGAACCGGAATTTGAAATGGACCCTCTTGTCGAGAAGTTAAATTTAGTTGAAAAAGAAAATGAGTATTTGAAAGAAAAAATTAAAATAATTGAAGAAGAGAAGATGACATTGGAGTTTTATGTTGCTGATGCCATCGATGATCACAAGATGAAGATGAATGCAATGCGCTTGAAGATGGATGCAACGGGCCTGAAGCTTAAGAAGATTAGAAAATATGCCATTGATAATGAGGCTTGGTATCATTATGTCGTTGGATCAATTGTTACCTTAGTTGCGATCTTCATCACATTTGTTGTGATGAGGGTAAGTTTTCTCTAGTGTTTTGCTTTATAAATGGATACTTAGCTTATTTTTCTCCTAAATTGCATAATTACCTAAATTAGATGAAAAATAAGCTATACTTAGCTTATTCAGTTCATTTATGACATACTTAGCATACTTAGGTAAAAAATGGCATGACAATCTTAGTTAGCTCCAAAATGATATAGACTTAGCTTATTTTCTTTGAAAATGACATAATAACCTTACTAAGCTCCAAAATGACCTATTTACCTACCTTAGCTCTAAAATGACCTACACTTAGCATTTTTACCTAGCTTAGCAATAAAATGACATTTTTACCTACCTTAGTTAGAAGAAGAAGAAGATAAAGAAGAGGAGAGGAGAAAAAGAAAGAGAAAAAATATCTTCTTCTTCTTCTAACTAGTCTTCTTCTTCTTCTTCTTCTAACTTTCATCTTTCCCAATTTGCAGATTTGCTTTACATGAGGAAGCTTGGATTCATGGAGTGTACTATTCTTGTGGTTGAGGGAGTCCTGGATTAGGGGTCCTCGGACAGCCGGACTATATACTTTGGCCGGACTGTTGGACTATGAACATACAAGATTGAAGACTTCGTCCCGTGTCCAGGTGGGACTCTCCTTTGCGTGGAAGGCAAGATTGGCAATTCGGATATGTAGATCTCCTCCCTTGTAACCGACTCTGTGTAACCCTAGCCCCCTCCGGTGTCTATATAAATCAGAGGGTTTAGTCCGTAGGACAACAACAATCAGGATCATAGGCTAGCTTCTAGGGTTTAGCCTCTACGATCTCGTGGTAGATCAACTCTTGTAATACTCATATCATCAAGATCAATGAAGCAGGAAGTAGGGTATTACCTCCATCGAGAGGGCCCAAACCTAGGTAAACATTGTGTCCCCCGCCTCCTGTTACCATCCGCCTTAGACGCATAGTTCGGGACCCCCTACCCGAGATCTGCCGGTTTTGACACCGACATTGGTGCTTTCTTTGAGATTTCCACTGTGCCATCACCATAAGGCTTGATGGCTCCTTCGATCATCGGCAACAATGCGATCCAGGGTGAGGTTTTTCTCCCCGGACAGATCTTCGTATTCGGTGGCTTCGCACTGCGGGCCAACTCACTTGGCCATCTGGAGTAGATCGAGAGCTACGCCCCTGGCTGTCAGGTCAGGTTTGGAAGTTTAAACTATACTGCCGACATCCGCGGAGACTTGATGTTCGACGGGTTCAAGCCCATGTCAGGTGCACCGCACAGTCACGACAAGCATGACTTAGCTCTGCCGTCGGACAGCGTTCGGGAGATCACACCATGGGTACTCTGGCCCTCAATCCGGAGCAGATCGCGCCGTCCGAGGACGGGTGGATGGACCCCGCCACAGAGGCCGCACACTCAATGGCGATAGAGCCGAATACTGACTTCACCTTCTACGAGACCTGTGTTGCCGGTCTCTTGGATTCGTCCCCAGCCACGGGCTCCGAACCGCCTGCGTCAGTGCCTATCGAATCTGATTGGGCACCGATCATGGAGTTTTCCTCTGAGGATATCTTTCAGCACTCGCCCCTGGGCGGTGTGCTAAATTCATTAAGGTCTCTCTCCTTGTCAGGAGGCCCTTGGCCGAACTGTGTACGGCTTGAGTGGGAAGCGGACGACGAAGAAATTCATTCCCCAACCACCACCCACTTAATAGCCAATGCCGATGACTTAACCGACATGCTTGATTTCGGCTCTGAAGACATCAACGGTATGGACGACGATGTAGGAGAAGAACAGGAACCACCGCCCACAAGGCGCTGAACTGCCACCTTATCATATGATATATACACGGTGGACAACCCCAAAGAAAGCGATGGCAATAAGGCCACGGAGGATAATCCCCTCGAGAAGAAATATAAGCATCGCCATCATCGGCGCCGCTCCAAGCCCCGCCATAGCAAAAGAAACGATACCGGCACAAGAGACAATAACGCTGCGGATAATGCCGAAGACGAAGACAATCCCCTCCAGCCAGGCTTCGAGCGGGAGGATGGACAAGCTAGCCCTATGGAACAGGCAACAGACGGAGAATCAGAGGACGACAATTACATGCCTCTCTGAAAACGAGGTGAGCCTCGGCGACAAAGAATTTATCATGCCTGAGGAGCCCGTCGAGCAGGAGCGCTTCAAGCGCCGGCTTATAGCCACAGCAAAAAGCCTGAAGAAAAAGCAACAACAACTTCAAGCTGAACAAGATCTGCTAGCGGATAGATGGACTGAGGTCCTGACTGCCGAGGAATACGAACTCCGGCGCCCAACCAAAAGTTACCCAAAGCGCAGGTTGCTACCCCAACTCGAGGAGGAAGTATTAAAACCTATGCTTCCAGCGTATGATGCGGCTGACCGGCCACCTCGTGGCCGAGACAAAGCGGCATATCAGGCCGAAGTCCAGACCCCACCCCGTCGCAAGTTAAACAAAAATACCAAGGCCCGAGGCAACACGCAGGACCTATGACACGTATTGGAAAACAAATCAGGACATAAAAGATCGGTCTCGGATCACGGGGGCGCGCCCCAACGCACGACGGCAACCGTCAAGCCGGATATACTAAAAGCAAATTCGGCCGGGCTGAACACAGCAGACAAGACTCATATGAACTGCGTCATGATATAGCCCGACACAGAGGCGCCACAACACCCCCTATGCTTCACTGATGAAGTAATGGATCATGAATTCCCAGAAGGGTTTAAACCCGTGAACATTGAATCATACGATGGCACTACAGACCCCGCGGTATGGTAGAGGATTTCTTCGTCCACATTCACATGGCCCGCGGCGATGATCTACATGTCGTCAAGTATCTCCTGCTAAAACTCAAAGGGCCGGCTCGGAATTGGCTGAATAGCTTGCCGACAAACTCCATTGGAAGTTGGGAGAACCTGGCAGACGCATTCCTGGACAACTTCCAGGGCACTTATGTGCGGCCACCGGATGCTGACGACTTAACTCACATAATGATACGTCTCCGTCGTTTCTATAATTTTTTATTGTTCCCTGCCAATATTCTACAACTTTCATATACTTTTGGCAACTTTTTATACTATTTTTGGGACTAACATATTGATCCAGTGCCCAGTGCCAGTTACTGTTTGTTGAAACCCCATATCAAACGGAGTCCAAACGGGATAAAACTGGATGGAGAATTATTTTGGAATATTTGTGATTTTTGGGAAGTAAAATCAACGCGAGACGGTGCCCGAGGTGGCCACAAGGGTGGGGCCCACGCCCACTCTAGGCAGGCGCACCCCTGACCCTCGTGAGCCACCCGTAAGGCAGTTGATGCCCTTCTTCGGCCCGCAAGAAAGCTAATTTTTGGAAAAAGATCTGGGCGAAGGTTTCAATCCAATCGGAGTTACGGATCTCCATATATACACGAAACGGTGAAAGGGTAGTGGAGGAGAACGCAGAAACAGAGAGAGACAGAGAGACAAATCCAATCTCGGAGGGGCTCTCGCCCCTCCCATGCCATGGAGGCCAAGGACTAGAGGGGACACCCTTTTCCCATCTAGGGAGGAGGTCAAGGAAGAAGAGGAAGAAGGGGGCCCCTCTCCCCCTCTCCTCCGGTGGCGCCGGAACGCTGCCGTGGCCACTATCATCATCACCGCCATCTTCACCAATATATCCATCACCTTCCCCCCTCTATCTACAGCGGTCCACTCTCCCGCAACCCGCTGTACCCTCTACTTGAACATGGTGCTTTATGCTTCATATTATCATCCAATGATGTGTTGCCATCCTATGATGTCTGAGTAGATTTTTGTTGTCCTATCGGTGGTTGATGAATTGCTATAATTGATTTAATTTTCTTGTGGTTATGTTGCTGTCCTTTGCTGCCCATCATATGAGCGCGCGCGTGGATCACACCATAGGGTTAGTTGTATGTTGATAGGACTATGTATTGGAGGGCAAGGGTGACAGAAGCTTCAGCCTAGCGTAGAAATTGATGCATACGGGATTGAAGGGGGACCAATATATCTTAATGCTATGGTTGGGTTTTACCTTAATGAACGTTAGTAGTTGTGGATGCTTGCTAATAGTTCCAATCATAAGTGCATAGAATTCCAAGTAAGGGATGACATGCTAGCAGTGGCCTCTCCCACATAAAACTTGCTATCGGTCTAGTAAAGTAGTCAATTGCTTAGGGACAATTTCGCAACTCCTACCACCACTTTTCCACACTCGCTATATTTACTTTAGTTGTGTTTTTATCTAAGAAGCCCCTACTTTTTATTTAAGTGCTCTTTATATGCTTGCAAACCTATCCAAGAACACCTACAAAGTACTTCTAGTTTCATACTTGTTCCCGGTAAAGTGAACGTTAAGCGTGCGTAGAGTTGTATCGGTGGTCGATAGAACTTGAGGGAATATTTGTTCTACCTTTAGCTCCTCATTGGGTTCGACACTCTTACTTATCGAAAGAGGCTACAATTGATCCCCTATACTTGTGGGTTATCAAGACCTTTTTCTGGTGTCGTTGCCAGGGAGTCATAGCGTGGGGTGAATATTCTCGTGTGTGCTTGTTTGCTTTATCACTAAGTAATTTTTATTTGCAGTTCTTAGTGTTCTTTATCTTTAGTTATGGATATGGAACACGAAATACCAAAAAAATTAGGTGTACTTGCTACTCATGGAGATGAGGAACCTCCTAAAACCCTCGATGCTCATTATGTGACAGAAATTATGTACTACTTTGATAATCCAGAGAAAACCCCATTCAATTTGGTAATGGGAGTAACATTGGATCAACGTGAATACATTAGGGATTATCACTTGAGACAAAAAGGGAAACCATTATGGGATCAAATTTATATATTGAAGTGGTATGCTCGGCAATCTTATATCTTATATCTTATATTTACTAATTGGAGGCATCATACGAAGCTCCACGTTAATCCACATCATTAAAAATATGTTAGTCATTCTTAATCATCCGATCCATGTAGTTGATCTATCTTGACCATTCAATTTACGTTACACCTGTGAGAAAAAATAACCAATCTAGACGTAAACCTGACCCAACCTGCACATATTTAACATCAGAAGAAAAAAAATCAATATTTTCCTTAACAAAAATGTTATAAGAGTCGTGATCTAACAGGAAAAACAAACATTGTTATAAGAGACCATGTCTCACAAGAATCAGGACCATCAGCACAGTTGTCAAAAAAAACAGTACCATGAGCACGTTTCATAAAAAAAGGTCATCACCACGTTCCTCTCCTTTCACGTATAGATGCAATCTTTGGTGAAAAAGAAACAAAGGAAGCTACACCCATAAAAACTCCATCGATAGATTAACAAAAACAGGACCATGAGCACGTTTCCTAAAAAAAGGCCATCACCACGTTCCTACCCTTTCAGGCTACCCTTTCAGGTATAGATTCAATTGTTGGTGAAAAAAAAGGAAGTCTCCACCCATAAAAACTCCATCAATAGATAAAAAAGGAGAAAAATATCCCACCGTCATCGGATGGGAAAAAAATCTTCCATGATTCAGTTATAGCACTTCGCAATGCCTCTACCCAACCTTGACTGCGGATATAATAAAAAGGAGAAAAAACATCGGCATCGACTCCTGTACATGGCTGCGGCCGTCTCCTCCCCTTCAATATTCCTGCACCTACCAGTCGAGATTGACGTTGCCACGCCTTCTCTAATTGTTGAGTTGTAGTCTGTGATGGATGACCTTCCGCTTTCTGTTCTCCTGCGTGCTACCACCATGGGAAAATCAAGGTTGAATCCAGCATCTATTGATTGATGGAAACGAACCTTCAGGTTTGGCCTCATTGCTTAATCGTGTCAATTACATGCATCGATGGAATAAGTGGATGCAATCGTTTATGGTCAGGTTCTGTAGAACTTGGTTACAATTGCACGCATGAGCATGTTAACTGATTGTTTTCTTCATGTAAGTGCATTAAGAACGAGAAATCGTACCATTGCAGACGAACAAAAACAAATCTGTCGTGATTGCCTCCTCTCACTTTGCCTTTTGCCACAGTTCGCATTGTGTATTAAATTGAGTTAATTAATATGGCTATTACTAAGTCCTTTGTCCGTTGCTAGATATGTTACGTTTGAACAAAGTGAATAGCAGTATATATACATTGTTTTTCGTCCCGTCACTTAATTTAATTATTTGTTGGAAGTGAATGGATGTGAAGTTTATTATGTCCCAACCTAATGATGTGGTAAGAGATTCTTGGAACCTTGAATTTAATTTTATGGCCATATATAATTTCTGAATATATATTTCGGTAATATTAGTATTATGAGGCCCCTTATCAGTTATTACTAACATTACTTACTATTTTTTTGGCCATTAAAATGTGTTTCGGAATTGCTTTGAGCTTTATAGAATATTGTAATCTGTTAATAATGGGAGGCATCATACAAACCCCCAGGTTGGCCTATAGAAAGACATAAAAATGACCCGAAGATCTAAATTCTACGATTATTAGGACCAAGCAAGCACCATGAAGTTCAGTTGGGGTCGAGTCCTAAAAGCTTACAATTATGTATACCATTGTATACATGTCTGCCCAATAATTATTGGTTTAGGACCAAGACTCACCTAAAAAAACAAGGCCCAAGTCTAAAACAATCTCAGACAAGAATTTTAGATGGTGGTCGTCCCATTGTCCCAGCAATTTTACATGCTGGATGTCATGACGTGTCCGGCACCTCCGATCAAGGTACATCAGTGATCATTGTTGTTATTATGATATATTCAGGTGCATGATGCCTCCGATTAAAAATATTGATATATTCTAGGGTTTGAAAATGGCTGGGATAATCATTTACAAGACACATATATATATATATATATATATATATATATATATATATATATATATATATATATATATATATATATATATATATATATATATCTGGATTATACAAGACACACATATATTTGGATTATGCAATGGTCGCATCAGATGCCTATATATATGACATTACCATGTCTTAGATTTTGCATGCACATAAATGCTAGAAATAAAATAATACACATATATACGAAATAATGAAGGGCTTCAACTGTGAGGTATGTATGATTTAAACCATAGCAACGACTACTTTCTACACTTTAATGTCCATATATTTACATGCCAGGGCTTATGTTAGCCTTAGCCACATTTGGAGACAAGGAACACTTGGCCTAAATATAGCTATATATCAAAGTTAGATACGACTGAAACATGCTCCAAGCATGCATGAATGTATGTGTATGTCCATTAAAAATAGCAAATAAATACTACCTCCAATCAAATTAATTCATGCAGCCTCAATGTAAATAGGGTAACTAATCAAGAAAAACAATGGTAAAAAATAAAAAAGTATTATTAGAATGTATCACCATGAAACAACTTAGTGACTGCTTATGATTCTCAAACACTAAATTCTGTAGTCTTTAAATTGCTAGCCCGTGCAGGTGCACGGGTTGACGACTAGTTATGCTTGAGTTATGATTATACTTGTTGCTCTAGGATGAAGGCTCCACACCTTCCCTTTTCATCCAAATTTAATGATAATGAAACCTTGGCTTCTTATGCTAGAGGTATATATGATTACTATGATGTGGAACAAATAGAAGAATTTGTTGCTTTTAAGGGTGCTTATGAAATTGAATCTTTGTTTGAAAAGTATGAAGCTTTTGATGATGATGTTTATAGGCCTGAAAATTTAGCTATCCTAGAATATTGCTATGATAATTATGAATATAATTCCTATATTGATGCGCTTATTGAGAAAGTCTCCGCTGTCCAAGAAGAGACTAATATTTTGCAGGAATCTATGGAAGAAGAAATTGATGAAACTGTGAGCTCATTGGATGAAAAAGATGAGGAGGAGAGCGAAGAACAAAAGGAGAAAGAGCGGATTGATCACCCGTACCCACCTTCTAATGAGAGTAACTCTTCAACTCATACATTGTTTAATTCCGCTTCGTGCTTACCGAAGGATGATTGCTATGATGACTGTTATGATCCCTTTAATACTTGGTAAATATCCCTTTTTGATGACGCTTGCTATGCTTGTGGCCAAGATGCCTATATGAATTATGCTTATGGAGATGAACTTGCTATAGTTCCTTATGTTATGAATGAAATTGTTGCTATTGCACCCACGCATGATAGTCCTATTATCTTTTTGAATTCTCCCGACTACACTATATCGGAGAAGCTTGCACTTATTAAGGATTATATTGATGGGTTGCCTTTTACTACTACACATGATGATTTTGATGAGTATAATATGCATGTTATTGCTGCTCCTACTTGCAATTATTATGAGAGAGGAACTATATCTCCACCTCTCTATGTTTCCCACATGACAAAATTGCATGAAACTGTTTATACTATGCATTGGCCTTTACTATGTGTGCATGAATTGTTCTTTTATGACATGCCGATGCATAGGAAGAGAGTTAGACTTCATCATTACTTGATATATGTTGCTTCGTGCTCACTACTAAATGTCAAATCAGTGCTAATTAAAATTGGCTTTGATATACCTTGAGATCCGGGTGGATTCACTACTTGAGCATTATATGCCTAGCTTAATGGCTTTAAAGAAAGCGCTGCCAGGGAGACAACCCGGAAGTTTTGGAGAGTCATTTATTTCTGTTGAGTGCTTTTATATAGTTTAAAAACAAAATAAAATAAAGAGGGGAACCCAAAACTTTTTTAAAAAGGAAAGTGAAAGTGAGAAAGACAAGCATTGTTGAAGTGGGAGAGCTCCTTGAACTTTGTTCATGCTCACGGCAACTTTGTGAATCTTGATTACAGAAACTTTTCAATAAAAATAATTATCCCCTTGTACAATTCCATTGTATTATAAAAATATTGTGCCAAGCTTTGCCTTTAGGATGTTTACGATGTTTATTGGTTTGTACGGTGCAGGACAAAAACTTTGGCTGTAGTGCACGATTTTTAATTTTTTACTGGAACGCCAAATGGTTCAGATTCTTTTGCACTGTCTTTCTATACAAATTGTTTATTTTTACTAATTTTGGCAAAAAATTTCAAGTACCAAAAGTGTGGTTAATGTTCAGATTATTACAGACTGTTCTATTTTAGACAGATTCTGTTTTTGATGCATAGTTTGCTAGTTTTGATGAAACTATCTATTTATATCAGTGGATTAAGCCATGGAAAAGCTATATTACAGTAGACACAATGCAAAAACAAAATATGAATTGGTTTGCAACAGTACTTAGAGTAGTGATTTGCTTAATCTATCTATTTATATATAAAAAGTACTTGATGGGTTCACCAGAAAAATGAGAATAATAAATGAATTACCACAAAAATCAGAAACATCAGGCCGTTTATTTAACATCCTAGAATTTTATAGCCATTAGATAAGAGCCATTAGATAAGATTTCAGTGAAAAATTACCCACCATTGACATTATTTATGAAAAAACCTTTCGTATAGATGTCATATACAAAATAAAAACAAAGCTAAAGAAAAGAATTTCTCACGTCTCTCTCTTCCTCCAACCCTAAGAAAAATTTCCTCCATCCGTCTCCATGAAGCTAGGGTTCGGCGTCCATGATGAATTCGGCAGACACGGCAGGGTCATCGAAGCGTCAAACCAAAGGGAAAAGAGCAAGGGAGATAGGAAGGAGGATCTGGAGGAGATGCTCACGTGGATGGGATTGGATGAAGGAGTGTCTGATTTTGATTATTGAGGAGGCTGATGCACCACTCTAAGGGATACAACCAATCAGTTCACGCCCAAATCCCTGTTCACCAATGGTGTTCCTCACGGAATCTTCCTAACTAGGTAATTTCTCCTTCAATTCCTTATTGCTTAATTTAATGGCGTTGTAGATATTAATTTGTGGTTATTTTGTTGCTTGCCTGTCCGGAAGTATTGTTGGCAAATCCACCAGGTAGAGCTAATTTCGCGTGCCGATGCGTTTCCGGCCGGCCACAAATTAATTAGTCAGCCAGCTAGCATACCTAGATTTGCAGTGGAGGAATCAATTTGCTTTGATGCTTATCGTGCACGTTTGTGTTGAGGTCTAGCTAGAGTAAGTTTCACGTGCGTGCGAGCTTTCCGCCGGCGAAAAATCAATCGGCTAGGCAGCGTTGCTAGCTTTACACAAGAGCAATCAATCTGTTGTGCTGCTTGTCGTGTACGTGGATGTTCAGTCCAACTCAATCGTTTGATCCATACAACGGCTGGGGTATGTTGATTCCACGACTCTCACCCCGCGGCGGCGTTCACTTAGTGTGTCATCATCAACTACTACTACTCCCTCCATTCCCTTATATAAGGACACAAATTCAAATTACAGGTATCAAGGTAAAATTTAATGGCTGCTTTACAAGTCAATTTTTCTTCTTGTTAACCGGGATTAATAATACGCCCGCACGCATGCAAGGAAGAAAAAGAAGGAAGTAGCATAATGTCATTATGACTACGTGCATGCAAGTATTAAACAAGTTGCTACTACGAGAAAACATCATTAAATTTTGCCTCGATTACTGTTAGTGGCCTTGTATAGATGCAAAATGTATTTTTCATAATGGCCTTGTATAAGGGAATGGAGGGAGTATTTGATTTATTTCTCTAAGATGTACAGTGATATTCTTTCGTTAGTTGTTTGATACCGATTCGCCTACGTAGAAAGAAGGTAATGTCTAGGTGATATTTGGTATACAAGTTAAAGAAAATATCAAACCTCAAGATGCATTGACTAGGCCGTACTGAGCGCGAGGATGACGAAGACTGACGGTGGCTGCTCTCATAGTGGTCCAGATCGGGTGCTTCCTCGGAAATCGTCCTCATTCCCATCTCCATAGGTAGAGCTCAAAGCCCTCGGTCACTGCCTTCTCACAACACAATAGTGCAGTATGATAGTAAACAGATTGATGGGCGATATATATGAACAACTTACTCCAGTATGATACACCAAATTATATATTATGTCTTTTTTAGCAGCACCATCAGTTGGCAATGGCTTCCTCTGAATTTGCCTGCAGTGCAGTACATCAGTAGTACAGCAAGAGAATGCGACGCTAGATAGGGGTGGTCATTGTTCCTGATTGGGATGAGAAATGAATTTAGAGATTTTCCCACTTCTTACAGGCGAGAGACCCTGTTTGTTCACCAACAAGAACCTGCACGCATCTGCATCCTGCATCTCAACTCAACATCAACAGGTTATGTTCATGTGATCCAATTGTTCATGCAGGTTCCACATCAGGTAAACAGAACTCCTACTGTGCCACGTGCACTTATCTGACCGAGCTAGGCACCCACACGTACATAACATGCAACATCTATTTGTACATATAATAGAGCATATGATCAATCTCTATAATATAGATCATTATTTTCTTTGACTAATCATTTCTTTGTGAAGTACTGCACACAGCCACAAAGAAGATGCTATCCGTGACATAGGAGATAGGACAACGTCAAGGAATTTTGGTAGAGTTCATGTTTTTTACCAATTAAATTCTTTCAGAACCAATACCTCCATCTGTAATAATTAGCACAGCCTAATATCCTCCATGCCCATAAGCTCACTGCTACAGAAACCTACAAAGTCTATTCCAAACATGATACCTCTGTGTCTTCCATTTCTTCCATAACCTTTCTATTAATATTTTATGATTTTTATCTCGCATGGACATAAACGAACCATCTGACCCATGAATCCTAAATAATATATTGGAAAAGCATGCATACTTCAGTAGGCAGAGTAGCAGACCAAGCTCTATGAGTACCTACGGCAAGTTGTCTTCCATTAAATTCTACAGACACTACTACTATTCAACACTGCAAATGCAATGAGCCCCATCCACAGCATGCTGTCGAGGCATACGTTAACTTAACCAACCCCATTATGAAGCAGTCAGGGCTACAGACTCCATATGTATGGTACAATACATGTGGTATGACTCATGGTTAATTTCTACTACAAGCACCTCTGTTTTACATTATTGTAAAGGCTAATCCGTGGCCGGCATATATTTTGGGCATATACTTCGGTCACGGCAGGGTTCAAAAAGTGATTACGGATGAATATAAAATTGAAGCATCCATGAAATGATGCAGGTATATACATGGGTATCATGCATGGACCATCTATAAGATAATGTAGTTTAATGCCATATATATATACATAAGCAAATAATTTGTCTTCTTTCTATTGTGATTTCAAATTTAATTGATTCACTGTACATAATTTATAGGCCCTTCATTTATGAATAGATGATGTGGGAGACATTGATGCAGAACCGAATAAGTATTTTTCGTATTTTTCACTCTTACTTTTCGTACCAACATGTTGTCATGAATTTATAAATAGAGCGTGTAGGTTCCGAATATCGCATACATGTTACACATCCTTGCTAAATATACACGGGAAATGGGTATAGTTTAATAAAAGGACCCTTTATCGAGAAATAAAATTGGATTTACTATGTATACCACAATTTTCCATTCAGTTTTTTTCACAATAATTTTGTTGTCATTCTATTGCTTAAAAACAAGGACTAATGATATGTTTACCTCTATTACTTACCGACTATACAATATGCCTATTCATATTTTTCAATCATCAAGCACTTAATGCATGACAGGGAAGGGGATAGTGATAACCTAGGTCAACTGTGTAAGACATGGTAATGTAATTAGTATGTAAACTACTAATAAAATATTATCAAGTAAGAAGGTAAATAGTTAACGTTATTGTGTATATATATGGATAGGTCAACATGACTGGACATGGAGCAACTCGACAAGACATTGCGGACAACAAAAACCTAGGTGATTAATGCCTAATACATATCAAGATTTAAATCAATTTGTGGTACAATACATCATGGAGTTGCATAAAAATATAGTCTAGGAGTGTTGAAATCCATTATCTGCCCCCACGAGGGAGATACATGGTCTATGTTTTTTAATTATGTATATTGACAAATAATTAATCTAACTATATGAAGATGTACTCAATATAACATTTCAACATTTCGGAATAAAGGGACATCCGACATGGATAGGCCCCTTTATTGATGTATATATAGTACATAAATGCACACTGATTTCATATACGAAATTAAAATAATCACTAACATTAAACAATCATTATAATGAAAAATAATATATCAATCTTGCACAGTGTTACAAAATTTACATGTGCCTACACGGAAACAATGATAACTATTAAATATGTATCTCAAGAATAAAATAAAACAATGCAACATGATAAACATGCAAGGCACATGATAAAAATAATATAATTCGCACATCAGGCGTGATCATAAAATATTGTGTTGGTACAACAGGCATAATTAGTAGGCCAACGATTAATCGATAAATACAAATCTATAAGACAATACTATGAGTTTTATTTATAAATGTCATCACATTTGGTGTCAATTTAACATTACACAAATCAACAAATACTTTTCAATTATTAGAAGTTTCAAAATTCTAGCCCGCGCATTGAGCGGGCCACTTTGCTAGTTATACTAATGGATCTTACCGAGTTTTCTGTTGAAGTTTTGTGTGAATGAAGTGTTCGATGATCCAGGAGGTCTCGATGTGAGAAGAAGGAAGAGAGGCAAGAGCTCAAGCTTGGGGATGCCCAAGCCACCCCAAGTAAATATTCAAGGAGACTCAAGCGTCTAAGCATGGGGATGCCCCGGAAGGCATCCCCTCTTTCTTCAACAAGTATCGGTATGTTTTTGGATTCGTTTCGTTCATACGATATGTGCAAATCTTGGAGCGTCTTTTGCATTTATCTAAGCAGCCCCTAATTTTTATTTACGTGCTCTTTATATTCTTGCAAACCTATCCAAGAACACCTACAAAGTACTTCTAGTTTCATAATTGTTTCCAGTAAAGCAAACGTTAAGCGTGCGTAGAGTTGTATCGGTGGTCGATAGAACTTGAGGGAATATTTTTTTTCTACCTTTAGCTCCTCGTTGGGTTCGACACTATTACTTATCGAGAGAGGCTACAATTGATCCCCTATACTTGTGGGTTATCACATAACACAACAGCCCGGGGAGTCATCCAGGAAATTCTGGACTCGGTTCCTAACTAAAAAAGAACCAAATTGTCGACTGTCCGGATGCCGAAGCCCTAGCGGCCTTTAAACATAACATCCGTGACGAGTGGCTCGCCCGACATCTCGGCCAAGAGAAGCCAAAATCCATGGCAGCCCTCATGACACTCATCACCCGCTTTTGCGCGGGCAAGACAGCTGGTTGGCCCGTAGCAACAACACATCAAGCAATCCTGGCACATCAGAAGCCAGAGACAGCCACAGCAAACCCTGGCGCAACAAACACAAGCGCCGCAAAAATGATGAAAACGCCAAAGATACGGCAGTCAATGCCGGATTCAGGGGCTCTAAGTCCAGTCAGCGGAATGGGCCACTCAAAAATGACAATTCGGGTCCGTCCAGTCTGGACCGCATACTCGATCGCCCATGCCAAATTCATGGCACCCCAGGAACACCAGCCAATCATACCAACAGAGAATGCTGGGTCTTCAAACAAGCTGGCAGGTCAGGCGCCAAAAATAAAGATAAGGGGTCTCAAAGCGAAGACGGTGACGAGGAGCCCAGATCATCAAGTAGAGGAGGGCAAAAGATATTTCCCCCGCAAATCCAAACGGTGAACGTAGTAAACGGCACCTACAACCCAGACCGGATGCGCACCCTTTGGGATGTCGACTTAACGGAACCAGTCGTCCCACAATATAAACTAGGGCCGAGCACCTTCAACCGCACGGATCGTCTGGCTTACACCAAGCAGGGCAATCCAGCCGCACTAGTCCTCGACCCAATAATTGACACGTTCCACCTCACATGAGTCCTTATGGACGGAGGTAGCAGTCTAAACCTGCTTTACCAGGACACAGTGCGCAAGATGGGCATCGATCATTCGGTGATCAAGCCCACTAAAACGACCTTCAGAGGTATTATAGTAGGTGCGAAGGCCAGCTGTACAGGCTCCATCGCCCTTGAGGTAGTCTTCGGATCACCAGACAATTACCGTGTCGAAGAGTTAATCTTCGACATCGTCCCCTTTCGGAGTGATTATCAGGCACTGCTAGGATGAACCGCGTTTGCTCGATTCAACGCGGTACCACATTATGCCTACCGCAAGCTCAAGATGCCTAGTCCGCGTGGCGTCATCACGGTTAATGGCAAGACCGAACTTTCCCTCGGTACCAAAGAGTTTACCGCTGCTTTAACAACAGCAGCAACGAGTGGCACCTTTCAATCGAACCTCGAGTCGACGGCCAGGCTCCCGGACACCGCCAAAGGACTCCGAACTACTTCGCGACAGGATAGCCCGGCTCGTCCAGAGCTCAATTAAACACGCCGGCAAAGGCCAGGACAGGCCACATACCGCGGCTCAACCGCTCTACGGCACACAAGCATTTCTTACATTTTGTTTGCAAGTTCAACTTTATGCAGACCAGGAATGGAGATATGGAAGCACCTAGAACGCGCAGGGGAATCCTTAAGTATGACCATCTGACTATACTCCGGATCCGCACACAACTTCTTCCCCCTGGTCTCAGGGGGTTCCACAGTCATATTTCTTTTTTATCACATTACATGTACTCATACGCATCGACGTACTATTCAAAATACAACATGTGGATTTATATAACGCTTATCTGCTGTTATTTCTTATTAAAATTCTTTCGTCAAGTGGCATTCGTACACCGCGATATTCCTTAAGTATGCCAGGGGCTTCGTTTCACCCATAATACGGCACTAAAGTCCGAACACCTTCATGGAAGTTCGGCACCCCGAACTTATATCGTTATATGCATCAGCTCCGAATCATGTCTTGGGTCAAATATTGGGTTTGCCCGGCTCCCATGTTTTGCTTCCTTACATTCCGCTATATCAGCTAAGGCGGCACAGGGAGAACTACTGCGATTGTGTCCCGGTTCTTCCGGACGAGCACCTTAGTAGAGAAAGCCGAAAGCTGACTGTCATGATACGGCGAGAGCCGTCAGCTGTTCGAGAGGTTGTAAAATCCTTAAGGATTTCTCCCTCATAATGCCATAACTACTGCAGGGTGCGATGGATCGGTTTTTCTTCTGATCAGGTGCTCATAAGAGCCCCTCGTGCGGTCTTCCGAACACCAGGGGATGCACCTACCTTCCTTTCCTAAAGCTCCTATGGCTAAGTGAGAGTGATAAATCCCTATAGTCCGATTACCTGGTTCGTTGTGCTGAACACCTCCTTCGAAGGACCCAAAACTGGGATAAAGAGTGATCAGGTTTATCCCAAACACCCCCGTACTTCCTACGTGGGGGCAGACACCGACGACTGGCCAACTCTCAGGATTAATATATAAAACGGCCGCGCAGGAGGATAAACTTTTATACAACAGGCAATAAATAATGACCTTGTTTAAACATTACAACATGATTTGCATTCATGGAAATATAATGTCCTTGGTGCATAGCTCCGCCAAGAAGGTAGGATCCTTCAGACACTTTCATAATATAATTCGGCTTATGATACTCCTTCCCTCCGGGCGGTCCCTCGGTCATCAGCTTTTCAGCATCCATCTTCCCCCAGTGCACCTTTGCGCGGGCGAAGGCCATTCGCGCACCCTCTATACAGACCGACCGCTTGATGACGTCAAGTCGAGGGCAGGCACTTACAAGCCGCTTCATGAGCCCGAAGTAGCTACCTAGAATGGGCTCGGCGGGCCATAGCCGGATAATGAAATCCTTCATGGCTAGTTCTGACGCCGTATGCAGTTCGATCAGCTGTTTCAGTTGATCGGCAAAAGGCACATGATAATTCGGTGCCAGATACTGCGACCAGAACAGCTTATCCGCGGTGTTCCTTTCTTCGGCTCGGTAGAATTGGGCGGCATCCGATATGCTGCGGAGCAGTTCCGCAAACACCCCTGGAGAAATCCAAACTCAAAATTAGAAACATGATTCTCTCCTCAAAAACTTGATTTACATGGACAAGAGCCTTACCTGTTGCGATCTTCCCCGCCTCTTGGATCTCCTGCAGGGCGCCTTGGGTTTCCCGCTGGGCATCGCACGCGCCTGATGAGCCTTGGTGAGTCCGGATTCTTTCTCTGTTAAACTCTGCTCCAAGGTCTCGCATTTCTTAACGGCCTCTTGAAGCTTCTGCTCAGCTTCAATAACCCTGGCCTCGTGCTTCTCACGAAGGGCCTGCTCTGTGGCTACCTTTTCCTCGGCCTTGGCCACAACCTTCTTAAGAGCCTCGACTTCGGTCATCGTCCCTAGAGAAAATCATGGAACATATTTTATCATACTGGAAATTCGTTCGCACCAAACGCGAACAAGGCTTGCGCATACCTTGCTTATCTTTCAACTGCCTTTTCAACTGGCCAAGTTCTTCTTTGGTCCTCTCCAGACTTTGATTCAGTCAGGAGACCTCCGCAGTATGCGAGGCAGCAGCCGCTGCAGACGTCTGCTTACAAAAGAGAGATAGATGTCATCAAATGGGTCTTCCTGCGAAAATAAATTTGATGCTCTGTCCGGTTCACCGAACAGTGTATCAGGGGCTACTATCCATACTACGGCATTCTTCGAAACCTCATAAAACATACCTCAAAGCCTCTTATAAGGCTGATGCAGGCTTCATTCAGTCCACTTTCAGCAGACTGAATCTTCTCAATCACCGCACCCATAAAGGCACGGTGTTCATCAATGATGGAGGCGTTCTTCAGCGCCGTCAACAAAGCATCCGGCATCTCTGGTTGGACGGAGATTGCCGGTGGAACAGGCACGCCCCTTCCAGCCGAGGGTGGCCGCCTACTTGATTCTGGAGCAGTATGGGTTTCTGGAATTGCGTCCGCCTGGGAGCCGAATTCAAGATGGATCCCACCGATGACTTCCATGGGAATCTTCTCCCCCATGTCTCCGGCCCCTGAAGTTTGACCTCCAGGCGCCGTTTTCATGATCTCTTCCTCCCCTCCTTGGCCGGGGTCCTTCTGGGATGAAGCCTCGGTGTTATCCACATGTTTGGGGGAAGGGGCCTTCGGGGGCGTACCTCTCTCCATAGCATCCGAGCTCAGCATATCCTCCAATGAGGATCGTTCGGTGCGGGACCTCGCTGGACTACAAAAAATATGGCTCAGGTCAAAATATTATGCCATGATGAGTCTGGACACATAAATGTGTTCGGATCTTATACTCACGAGTTCACCAGGGGCCGGGCCCTGGGATCCCTCGCCGGGCTGTTGTCGGCGGTGGCAGTGGACTCTTCCGGAAGAGGAGCTTTTCCCCTTTTAGGCGACTCGGCCTCCAAGTGTATGGAGGCCGCCCTCTTCTTTCTTCCCCCCGCTGGGGATTCGTCTTCCTCCTCCTCCTCATCCTCTTCGGAGGCAGAACGGGCGTTGGAACCTTTGGATATTGTGTCTGAAGTGCCGCGGCGACGAAGGCCACCCCGGGTCTTTTTGGCCTCCTTCTCGGCCTTCCTCTTCGATGCCTTGTACGGCGCCGGGACCAGCATCTTCGTCAGAAGTGGGTCGGCCGGTCTTTCGGGCAGCGGGGCCGGACAGTGGATCCGCTCTGCCTTCTTTGTCCAGCCCTGGGGGAGTTGAGGAAAACACACTAAGTATTTCCCTTGGTCTATGGGGATAAAACGTAAAATAACTTACCGAGCTTGCAGGGCGGGATAGTTGGTACCCGCGGTCCTCGGCCGAGTCCGGCCATGATTTGCTGGACGTGAAAAGCACCTTCCAGATGTCTTTGTGCAAGGAGCCGAAGAGCTCTCGCAGGGCCTGGTGCTTGGCCGGATCGAATTCCCATATATTGCAATGCCGGTGTTGACAAGGCAGGATTCGGCGAACTAACATCACCTGGACTACATTGACAAGTTTGATGTTCTTGTCTTCCATGTCCTTAACGCGCGTCTAGAGCACCAATAGTTCGTCGAAGGAAGACTAGTTCAGGCCCTTCTTGGGCTAGGACGTAAGCCGCAGAGGGGCTCCGGATCGGAACTCTAGAGCAGCGTCCCATTCCGTGCCGCGTGGCTCGGTGATGTAAAACCACTGCTGCTGCCACTCTTTGACGGAATCATTGAAAGTACCTGTTGGCCATAGGACGTTGGGCATCTTGCTCACCATAGCGCCCCTGCACTTGGTGTGCTCGCCGCTCACCACCTTGGGCTTCACATTAAAGATCTTCAGCCATAAGCCGAAGTGTGGCGAG
Organism: Aegilops longissima; assembly: GCA_021605205.1. Lineage (NCBI taxonomy): Eukaryota > Viridiplantae > Streptophyta > Magnoliopsida > Poales > Poaceae > Aegilops > Aegilops longissima. The sequence goes on from CM038682.1 coordinate 54,778,498, forward strand.
ATGCGGATGAAGGCCTTGCACACGACGATGAATGTCGAGATGTTGAGGAAGGAATTGGGGGATAGATCATGAAATTCATTCCCATAATAATACATGATGCCGCGAACGAACGGGTGGAGGGGAAACCCTAGCCCGCGTACAAAATGAGGGAGGAATACAACCCTCTCATGGGGTTCCGGAGTAGGGACGATCTGTCCCGCCATCCAAAGACGGTGGCTGATTTTCTTGGCCAGGTACCCGGCCTCCCGAAGCTTTTTGATATCCTTCTCCCGGACGGTAGAGGCCATCCACTTGCCTCCTGCTCCAGATCCGGACATTTTTGGAAGGCCTTTGTGGGCGGAGACGACGAACGCTTGGGCGCTAGAGCTCGAGCGAAGGGGAATGAATCAGGAAGAAGAAAGCGTGGGTGCGAGAGTCCTTATCCCCTTATAAAGGCAGCAGGGATTCTGCGCCTTCCCACTTACCTGGTAAACTCGCTTATTCCCCGAGCGTCGTGATTGATGGCGCGGTTGGGCTACCCACACCCATATTGATAAGAATCCTGTGATAAGGGGACACGATCTCTGCTTCGACAAGACGTGCCAAGAAAACCGCCTCGCAATATGTGCAGTAGCTGGTCGAGAAAAACGGTTCGAATAATGACCGGGCCATGGCGTGATGAAAAGTTGTCAGCAGATTAGATTTGTGGAAATATTGTACTCTCTACGGTGGTATGTGGAATTTGTTTTGCAGAGCCGAACACTATCCTTGTGTTCAAAAACTTCTATGGAGTATTCGGAGGAAGAACCCACCTTGCAATGCCGAAGACAATCTGCGCGCTGGACTCTTCATCATTGAAGCCTGGTTCAGGGGATACTGAGGGAGTCCTGGATTAGGGGGTCCTCGGACAGCCGGACTATATACTTTGTCCGGACTATTGAACTATGAAGATACAAGATTGAATACTTCGTCCCGTGTCCGGGTGGGACTCTCCTTTGCGTGGAAGGCAAGCTTGAGAATTCGGATATGTAGATCTCCTCCCTTGTAACCGACTCTGTGTAACCCTAGCCCCCTCCGGTGTCTATATAAACCGGAGGGTTTAGTCCGTAGGACAACAACAATCAGGATCATAGGCTAGCTTCTAGGGTTTAGCCTCTACGATCTCGTGGTAGATCAACTCTTGTAATACTCATATCATCAAGATCAATCAAGCAGGAAGTAGGGTATTACCTCCATCGAGAGGGCCCGAACCTGGGTAAACATTGTGTCCCCCGCCTCCTGTTACCATCCGCCTTAGACACACAGTTCGGGACCCCCAACCCGAGATCCGCCGATTTTGACACCGACAGTGGTGCTTCCTTGTTGTTTATGAAAACTTGTTTGGATATGTATGTCCATATGCATATGTTGTTGGAAACTTGTTTATGGTTATGTATATATGGATATGTTGGACTTTGTTGAACTACGTTGTTGGATTGGATGAAATATGTTGTTGCACATGCTGTTTGATATGTTGGATATGTATGCATGTATATCTGTGTTTGAAACCATGTCTAATTAATGGGATTTAAATAAAAACAGGGGATATATAGCCTCTTTGTTCCCGTGTGTCTTCCGGCCTCCTCCCGAAGCTTCCTAGGTTTCTCCTGGTCAAAGAAAAATCATCGCAAACTTTTATTCCGTTTGGACTCCGTTTGATATTCCTTTTCTGTAAAACTCAAAAACATAGAAAAACAGAAACTGGCACTTGGCTCTGGGTTAATAAGTTAGTCCCAAAAATAATATTAAATATCATATTAATGCATATAAAACATCCAAAATAGATAATATAATAGCATGGAAAAATCAAAAAATTATAGATATGTTGGAGATGTATCAAGCATCCCCAAGCTTAATTCATGCTCGTCCTCCAGTAGGTTAATGATAAAAACAGAATTTTTGATGTGGAATGCTACCTAACATATTTATCCATGTAATTTTCTTTATTGAGGCATGAATGTTCAGATCCATAAGATTCAAAACAAAAGTTTAATATTGACATAAAAACAATAATACTTCAAGCATACTAACAAAACAATCATGTCTTCTCAAAATAACATGGACAAAGAAAGTTATCACTACAAAATCATATAGTCTGGCTATGGTCCATCTTCATCACACAAAGTATTTCATCATGCACAACGCCGGTACTAGTCATGCAATTGTTTCATACTTTAGTATTCTCAAAATTTTTCAACTTTCACGTAACACATGAGAGTGAGACATGGATATAGCACTATAGGTGGAATAGAATACGGTGGTTGTGGAGAAGACAAAAAGAAGGAGAAAGTCTCACATCAACTAGGCAAATCAATGGGCTATGGAGATGCCCATCAATTGATATCGATGCAAGTGAGTAGGGATTGCTAGGAAATTGACGCACTAGAGCTATAAGTGTATGAAAACTCAAAAGGAACTAAGTGGGTGTGCCTCCAACTTGCTTGCTGATGCAGCTTGAAGCTACGTCGGTATTTCCCCAAAGAGGAAGGGTTGATGCAACATAGTGGGGGTAGGTATTTCCCTTAGATGTGAAACCAAGGTTATCGAACCAGTAGGAGAACCAAGCAACACAACATAAACAGCACCTGCACACAAATAACAACTTCTCGCAACCCGGCGTGTAAAAGGGGTTGTCAATCCCTTTCGGGTAGCGGCGCCCCAAGATGGACAAATGAACGTGAATAAAATTGTAGTAGATTGATAGATCAAACGCCAAATAAAATAAATAAGAATAAATTTCAGCAAGGTATTTTTGTATTTTTGTTTTAATAGATCTGGAAATAAAAGCAAAGGAAAAGAGATCGCAAAGGCACATAATATGAGAAAGAGACCCGGGGGCCGTAGGTTGCACTAGTGGCTTCTCTTGGGAGAAATAGCAAACGGTGGGTAAACAAATTACTGTTGGGCAATTGATATAACTTCAAATAATCATGATGATATCCGGGCAATGATCATTACATAGGCATCACGTCCAAGATTAGTAGACCGACTCCTGCCTGCATCTACTATTATTACTTCACACATCGACCGCTATCCAGGATGCATCTAGTGTATTAAGTTCATGGAGAAACAGAGTAATGCAATAAGAACGATGACATGATGTAGACAAGCACTACTAGGGAAAAGCCTGGTAGTAGCGTGGGTTTAATCCCTATTAGTAGCGCGGGGAACCGCGCTACTAGTAAGGCGCTACAACTATTACTTAGCAGTAGCGCGTGCGGCACACGCTACTGGTAAGACATATAGCCGCAACGCGTGTTTACTCCAGCGCTATTGCTAATCTAACTAGATGTAGTGTGCTTCCTGTCCATCGCTGCTAGTATTATTTTTTTCATTTTTTTAGTGTATTTATACGCCGTTATACAAATTTTGGTATAGTACCAATTATGAGGTTGTTATATCAATATGTCCATAACAATGTGTCAAATGAAGGTGGATTAGGTTCAAGTGGAGGCAACATGTGGTGCATGTCAAAAGTATACTACTAGTCCAAACTTGATCTAGTTTGGACTAGTAGTACTTTCGCTGTGCACCACATGTTGCCTCCACTTGAATCTAATCCGCCAACACAAGCTATTTAATCATCATCATAGTCATTACCACCAACAGTAGATATTTAATCATCATAGTCATAGTGTAGCACACATCATCATCTTCAAACTCATTCTAGCTCGCTAATCACCACCAACACTAGCTAATAAGAATCATCATAGTCATTACCACCAACACTAGCTATTTGATCATCATAACTCATTCCTAGCTAGCTAATCACTCTTGCTGCTCTCTCTCTCAGGTAAAATAGCATAAAACATGTGTAGCACTCCTGCTTCATCATGTTGGAGCATGCAGATGAACATGTCTCCTAATTGTGTGCTGTGCTTCTGATTGCTGCCCCCTAGTACTTCTCTGCGATCGTTCACAATTTTTCTCTAGTCTTTCACTATTAAGCATTCCTCGCTTTTAGAAATCCTGAATGCACTAAAGTGCATTGTAGGATATCTTGGTCGTAAGCTAACCATTCTCATGCGACCTTTAGTCTCGATCCAATGAGGCGCAACATTCATCGGGAGTCCCTGTTGAAGAACATCGTATATTAACATACTTAGCAATGAAGTTTAGCTTAAAATAATGTAGGCAAAAGATGCACTGAGGACAAATAGTAAACATTTTACCATCTTTTCTAAATAGATGTGACCGTAGTTCAATACGAACACTATTGGTCGCACGTTTTGAGTACTAAGATTTTTAAGTCTAGGAATATAATTTGTCTTAACAGTATGAAGATCCTCAAGCCATGAAACATAATGACCTATCTCCTCGCAGTTTAGTTCAACCCCGAGACAGTGGACGGTCAGGTCTACCAAGCGTCGGACATGTTTGCTTGAATGGAAATAAGTTGTCAATAGAAATTAGTTGTCAACTATTCTTGAATAAACAATATCGAAGACATAAATATGGTTGAGAAACTCACATAATGGTATAACTGGAGGCGTCTGCACATCGACCCAGATGTCGATATTACCTTCAATATCATCTTCTGGACCAATATCAAAGGTGATAACCATATTAGGCTCAAATGCATAAGTCTTGCATAGTGCTTGCCAAGTTTTGCATTCAAAATAGGTGTAGGTGTCTGCGTTGTATAATTTTGCGTGGAAAGTATAACCATGCTCGGTCTTCAAGTAAACTCTCTTTACCTCCATAGTAGTTTTCATAGGACTGAAACCTATCTTATCCAAGACAAAAACTCTTGCATGGCAGGGGATACGCTAGTAGAATAGTAAAAAAATTAAATTATAAGTTGAAGCAAATGAAGCAGATGTCATGCTTAATTAAGAAAAAAGACTTGTCGTTGTGACTTACTGTATCCACTTCGAAGTTCTCGTCTAGCTTGATGTTGAAGCGCCTATTATCATCTAGGAAGATTCTGTCGCACAGGTCGCGCTCGTATTCGCAGTATTCGCAAATACCGAAATCCGTTTCGTCGTCAGACATTTCCTATGTTCATACTTGAAACATTAATTGAAAATCGATCGAAGGCAACTACCAGGATATTCAACACACAAATCCGGGGCACTCGATATTTCCTACATATTCTGGCACAAGTCATGCCAAAATTCACAGAAAAATCCGGCATGACCTTTGCTAAAATAGGACATATCGAGCGCCTGAAATTTGCCGGAACGGAAATGAATCAACACTCCGGCAAAACATAGGCCACTCGGAGGTGTAACTTGCCAACATGACCGGCCACTTGGGCAAGCACATATCCTATTTGAGCAACACAAGATATGCATTTCAAAATATCTTATAGGACTCATATTTACATGAGCATTCAATAAGCAAAACCAAATCGTAAAATAAATAAGTATTCAAATTAGCATGCATTCAATAAGCAAAAGTAAATCATCGCATGCGTCCGTACATCGTCGAATATTATCACTAATACATCCTGAATAGTATCATACATATAACATCACTAATACAACTAAAACCCTAGCGCACAACGGGTATCGGCGCGGGCGGTGGACACCCAAAGAGAAGGAACCAATATAGGATCATAGCTCCAGTGAGATCCCTGGAGAACTTGCCTGGTATTGGAGAACCTGTGCTCCAACGCAAACAAGTAGCGACGGATGTGCGCGTCCTCCTCGCTGACACAGTGACGTACGACCTCCGCGGGGTCCTCAAGCCTCTGCACCATCACTGGCCCACGCGACTGCCACCAAAGAAGGTTCGGGTCAACGACGGGCTGGCTCCTCACCAAGCTGTACCCCCCGGTAGGTAGCGCCTCCCAGTACCAGCCCGACGGATCCCAGTCCCAGACATGGCCCATCTAGTCAAGCAGGTGTCCTCCGCCGAGTCGACGACGAGGATGCGGGATAGGCATCGTCGACGTCGATGCAGGAATAATTGCTTTAACTAAAAAAATAACAACAATGTGACATGTTCAACTAGTTCTATTAAATCAACTAGTTCTTACTAAAAATAAACTTACTATAAATAAAAATAAACTAGTAATTAATTAGTACCTAGTTCTTACTAACTAATTAGTACCTAGGAAAAATTGCCCTAATTACCATCTAATTTGATGAACCTAGGGGTGGAAAGTGGTAGCCGATAATCCAAATATCCGAAATTCATATTCGATCGGAGATTCCAATTATCCAACTTAGAAGTCAAATAAGTGATCAAATTTTACTCGTTTTATGATTAATCTTAGAAATTATTATGCATTACAATAGTGTTTATTCATAAACCTATTTACATTGACTTATTGTATGTCACAAGTTGAATACTTCATGTCACATAGCTATTGACTAATACACTTAATCAATATGTCGCTATTATTCGTATCCGTTCCGAATCAAGAAAACATCCGAGCCGCATCTGTATCCGATAACATCCGTATTCGCATTTGTATTCATTTTGTAAATATGTAAATGGAAGTGGTAAGAGCACTATCCGATCCGCATCCGATTCGTTTCCACCCCTAGATGAACCCTAACTAATTTGATGCAATTAAAATTTGAAGAACCCTAGGCAGAGGTAGGGGAGGGGGAGGAGCAGGCGTGCTCACCTCGGGTGCCTGCGGCGAGGGAGGGGCAGGCGGCGTCGAGGTCGGGGTCGGGGCTCGGGCGCGCGGCGGAGGGCAGCGTCGAGGTCGGGGTTGGGGGCGGCGTTGAATCCGGGGTCGGGGCGGCGTCAAGGGTGTGCATAAAGCGACGGGAGAGCGCGTGGCGGCCGATGATACGTCTCCAATGTATCTATAATTTTTTATTGTTCCATGCTATATTATATTCCATTCTGGATGTTTAGTGGGCTTTATTATACACTTTTATATTATTTTTGGGACTAACCTATTAACCGGAGGCCCAGCCGAAATTGCTGTTTTTTGCCTATTCCAATGTTTCGAAGGAAAAGGATATCGAATATAGTCCAAACGGAATGAAGCCTTCAGGAACGTGATTTTCGAAACAAACATGATCCAGAGGACTTGGAGTCTATGTAAAGCAATCAACGAGGAAGGCACAAGGCAGGTGGCGCTCCCACCTCCACCAGGCGCGCCCTCCACCCTCGTGGGCCCCTCGTTGCTCCACCGACGTACTTCTTCCTCCTATATATACCCATATACCCTGGAAACATCATATACGGAGCAAAACCCCTATTTCCACCGCCACAACCTTCTGTACCCATGAGATCCCATCTTGGGGCCTTTTCCGGCGCTCCGCCGGAGGGGGCATTGATCACGGAGTGCTTCTACATCAACACTATAGCTTCTCTGATGATGTGTGAGTAGTTTACCTCAGACCTTCGGGTCCATAGTTATTAGCTAGATGGCTTCTTCTCTCTCTTTGGATCTCAATACAAAGTTCTCCTTGATCTTCTTGGAGATCTATTCGATGTAATCTTCTTTTGTGGTGTGTTTGTCGAGATCCGATGAATTGTGGGTTTATGATCAAGATTATCTATGAACAATATTTGAATCTCCTCTGAATTCTTTTATGTATGATTGGTTATCTTTGCAAGTATCTTCGAATTATCAGTTTGGTTTGGCCTACTAGATTGATCTTTCTTGCAATGGGAGAAGTGCTTAGCTTTGGGTTCAATATTGCGGTGTCCTTTCCCAGTGACAGCAGGGGTAGCAAGGCATGTATTGTATTGTTGCAATCAAGGATAAAAAGATGGGTTTTATATCATATTGCATGAGTTTATCCTTCTACATCATGTCATCTTACTTAAAGCATTACTCTGTTCTTACGAACTTAATACTCTAGATGCATGTTGGATAGCGGTCGATGTGTGGAGTAATAGTAGTAGATGCAGAATCGCTTCGGTCTACTTGTCACGGACGTGATGCCTATATACATGATCATACCTAGATATTCTCATAACTATGCTCAATTCTATCAATTGCTCGACATTAATTCGTTTACCCACCGTAATACTTATGCTCTTTAGAGAAGTCACTGGTGAAACCTATGGCCCCCGGGTCTATCTTCCATCATATTAATCTTCCAACACTTAGCTATTTCTAGCGCCGTTTATTTTACTTTGCATCTATATTTACTATTTATTATAAAAATACCAAAAATAGTATCTTATCATATCTATCAGATCTCACTCTCGTAAGTGATCGTGAAGGGATTGACAACCCCTTTATCGCGTTGGTTGCGAGATTCTTATTTGTTTGTGTAGGTGCGTGGGACTCGCTGTGGTCTCCTACTAGATTGATACCTTGGTTCTCAAAAACTGAGAGAAATACTTACGCTACTTTAGTGCATCACCCTTTCCTCTTCAAGGGAAAACCAACGCAGTGCTAAAGAGGTAGCAAGAAGGATTTCTGGCGCCGTTGCTGGGGAGATTCGCGCCAAGTCAAATCAAGAATTGATTTCCCGTCAAAGAACCATTTCTGGCGCCGTTGCCGGGGAGTCTACGCACAAGTCAAGACATACCAAGAAACCATCACAAACTCTTATCCCTCGCATTACATTATTTCCCATTTGCCTCTCGTTTTCCTCTCCCCCACTTCACCATTGCCGTTTTATTCGCCCTCTCTTTTCAGCTCACCTTTCTTTCCATGTCGGAACGAAAAAGGGTTGGGAGTTCTCTCCCGAGTTTTAGTACTTTGGACAATCCTTCTATTCTCTCTAAACTCATAAATAATAATGCTATGGAAAGACCTACAGGAGTTATCAATGAGAATCTTAATAATTTTGATGAAGATGACTCCGGAATTTTTCGTTATTTACTTGATGGATCTTTGAAAGATCCTTGGGATAGACTATTAACGATCCGGGCCAGCTATGTGCCCCAATCTAAATTGAAATTTACTTAAAGAGCTTTTATGTTGCCCTACCTTCGCCATTTAAGCATGTCTTAGATTCTATATTTGAAGAAGGTTTTCTTGAAGGGGATGCCGTAGATACTTATGGAAATATGAAAACCATATTTGGGCACCCCATGAATGAGAAGGTTGAATCTACATCTCTTTTGCTCTCCTACCAAAACGAATCTATCAAAGAGATGAAAGCTAGCTTAGATGAAAATTTCCGTAAAATGCTTAATATTTCTTCTACCATTAACAGCCATGTTCTTTATATAAATAGAAATATTAATACCATAGATAATAAGTTTTCTCTTTTCTTCCCTAAAACCAAAGATGGCAATACCTAGATCTATCCTTGCTTTTATGCCTAGCTAGGGCGTTAAACGATAGCACTTGTTGGGAGGCAACCCAATTTTATTTTAGTTTTTATCTTTTTGCTTCTGTTTAGAAATAAATATTTGATCTAGCCTCTGGTTAGATTTGTTTTTATGTTTTAATTAGTGTTTGTGCCAAGTTAAACCTATATGATCTTCTTGGATGATAGTTATTTGATCTTGCTGAAAATTGAAGAAACTTTCTATTCACGAAAAAAATTGTTTAAAATCACCAGAACGTGATAAAATATTTATTCCAATTTCAGTAGATCAATAAACAAATTGTCCAGGTCTTCCTATTTTTGTAGAATTTTTTGAGTTCCAGAAGTTTGCTTTAGTTACAGATTACTACATACTATTCTGTTTTTGACAGATTCTATTTTTCGTGTGTTGATAGCTTATTTTGATGAATCTAGGGCTAGTAAAAGAGTATATAAACCATATAGAAGTTGGAATAAAGTTGGTTTAACACAAATATAAATAAAGAATGAGTTCAATACAGTACCTTGAAGTGGTGTTTTGTTTTCTTTCGCTAACGGAGCTCACGAGATTTTCTGTTGAGTTTTGTGTTGTGAAGTTTTCAAGTTTTGGGTAAAGATTTGATGGATTATGGAACAAGGAGTGGCAAGAGCCTAAGCTTGGGGATGACCATGGCACCCCAAGGTAATCTAAGGACACCAAAAAGCCAAATCTTGGGGATGCCCCGGAAGGCATCCCCTCTTTCGTCTTCGTCCATCGGTAACTTTACTTGGAGCTATATTTTTATTCACCACATGATATGTGTTTTTCTTGGAGCATCTTGTATGATTTGAGTCTTTGATTTTTAGTTTACCACAATCATCCTTTCTGTACACACCTTTTGAGGGAGACACACATGATTCAGAATTCGTTAGAATACTCTATGTGCTTCACTTATATCTTTTGAGCTATATAGTTTTTGCTCTAGTGCTTCACTTATATATTTTAGAGCACGGTGGTGGATTTGTTTTATAGAAACTATTGTTCTCTCATGCTTCACTTATATTATTTTAAGAGTCCTACAAAACAGCATGGTAATTTTCTTTAATCATAAAAATTAGTCCTAATATAATAGGCATCCAAGACTAGTAAAAAAATTCTTATGAGTGTGTTGAATACTATGAGAAGTTTGATGCTTGATAATTGTTTTGAGATATGAAGATGGTGATATTAGAGTCATGCTAGTTGAGTGGTTATGAATTTGATAAATACTTGTGTTAAAGTTTGTGATTCCCGTAGCATGCACGTATGGTGAACAGTTATGTGATGAAGTCGGAGCATGGTTTATTTATTTATTGTCTTCCTTATGAGTGGCGGTCGGGGATGAATGATGGTCTTTTCCTACCAATCTATCCCCCTAGGAGCATGCGTGTAATACTTTGCTTTGATAACTTGTAGATTTTCGCAACAAGTATATGATTTCTTTATGACTAATGTTGAGTCCATGGATTATACGCACTCTCATCCTTCCACCATTGCTAGCCTCTCTAATACCGCGCACTTTTCGCCGGTATCATACACCCACCATATACCTTCCTCAAAACAACCACCATACCTACCTATCATGGCATTTCCATAGCCATTCCGAGATATATTGCCATGCAACTTACCACCGTTTCGTTTACTATGACACGCTTCATCATTGTCATAATTGCTTTGCGTCATCATGTAGTTGACATCGTATTTATGGCAAAGCCACTGTTCGTGATTCTTCCATACATGTCACTCTTGATTCATTGCATATCCCAGTACACCGTCAGAGGCATTCACATAGATTCATAATTTCTTCTAAGTATTGAGTTGTAAGTAAATAAAAGTGTGATGATCATTATTATTAGAGCATTGTCCCAAGTGAGGAAAGGATGATGGAGACTATGATTCCCCCACAAGTCAGGATGAGACTCCGAACGAAAAAAAAGGAAAGGCCATAAAAAAAAGAAGGCCCAAAAAAATGAGAGAAAAAGAGAGAAGGGACAATGCTACTATCCTTTTTCCACACTTGTGCTTCAAAGTAGCACCATGATCTTCGTGATAGAGAGTCTCCTATGATATCACTTTCATATACTAGTGGGAATTTTTCATTATAGAACTTGGCTTGTATATTCCAATGATGGGCTTCCTCAAAATGCCCTAGGTCTTCATGAGCTAGCGAGTTGGATGCACACCCACTTAGTTTCTTTTGTTGAGCTTTCATACACTTATATCTCTAGTGCATCCGTTGCATGGAAATCCCTACTCACTCACATTGATATCTATTAATGGGCATCTCCATAGCCCGTTGATACGCCTAGTTGATGTGAGACTATCTTCTCCTTTTTTGTCTTCTCCACAACCACCATTCTATTCCACATATAGTGCTATGTCCATGGCTCACGCTCATGTATTGCGTGAAGATTGAAAAAGTTTGAGAACACCAAAAGTATGAAACAGTTGCTTGGCTTGTCATCGGGGTTGTACATGATTTAAATATTTTGTGTGGTGAAGATAGAGCATAGCTAGACTATATGATTTTGTAGGGATAACTTTTTTTGGCCATGTTATTTTGAGAAGACATAATTGCTTAGTTAGTATGCTTGAAATATTATTATTTTATGTCAATATTAAATTTTTATCTTGAATCTTTCGGATCTGAATATTCATACCACAAATAAGAGAATTACATTGCAAATTATGCTAGGTAGCATTCCACATCAAAGATTCTGTTTTTATCATTTACCTACTCGAGGACGAGCAGGAATTAACCTTGGGGATGCTTGATACGTCTCTAACGTATCTATAATTTTTATTGTTCCATGCTATATTATATTCTGTTTTGGATGTTTAATGGGCTTTATTATACACTTTTATAATATTTTTGGGACTAACCTATTAACCCGAGGCCCAACCCAAATTGCTGTTTTTTTGCCTATTCCAGTGTTTCGAAGGAAAAGGATATCAAACGGAGTCCAAACGGAATGAAAACTTCAGGAATGTGATTTTCGGAACAAACGTGATCCAGAGGACTTGGAATCTACGTAAAGAAATCAACAAGGAAGGCACGAGGCAGGGGGGCGCTCCCACCTCCCCCAGGCGTGCCCTCCACCCTCGTGGGCCCCTCGTTGCTCCACCGACGTACTTCTTCCTCCTATATATACCCATATACCCTGGAAACATCATATACGGAGCAAAACCCCTATTTCCACCGCCGCCGCCTTCTGTACCCATGAGATCCCATCTTGGGGCCTTTTCCGGCGCTCCGCCGGAGGGGGCATTGATCACGGAGGGCTTCTACATCAACACCATAGCCTCTCCGATGATGTGTGAGTAGTTTACCTCAGACCTTCAGGTCCATAGTTTTTAGCTAGATGGCTTCTTCTCTCTCTTTGGATCTCAATACAAAGTTCTCCTTGATCTTCTTGGAGATCTATTCGATGTAATCTTCTCTTGCGGTGTGTTTGTCGAGATCCGATGAAAATTGTGGGTTTATGATCAAGATTATCTATGAACGATATTTGAATCTCTTCTGAATTATTTTATTTATGATTGGTTATCTTTGCAAGTCTCTTCGAATTATCAGTTTGGTTTGGCCTACTAGATTGATCTTTCTTGCAATGGGAGAAGTGCTTAGCTTTGGGTTAAATCTTGCAGTGTCCTTTCCCAGTGACAGCAGGGGCAACAAGGTAGGTATTGTATTGTTGCCATCGAGGATAAAAAGATGGGTTTTATATCATATTGCATGAATTTATCCCTCTACATCATGTCATCTTACTTAAGGCATTACTCTGTTCTTATGAACTTAATACTCTAGATGCATGCTGGATAGCGGTCGATGTGTGGAGTAATAGTAGTAGATGCAGAATCGTTTCAGTCTACTTGTCACGGATGTGATGCCTATACACATGATCATACCTAGATATTCTCATATCTATGCTCAATTCTATCAATTGCTCGACAGTAATTCGTTTACCCACCGTAATACTTATGCTCTTGAGAGAAGCCACTAGTGAAACCTATGGCCCCCCGGGTCTATCTTCCATCATATTAATCTTCGAACACTTAGTTATTTCTGGCGCCGTTTATTTTACTTTGCATCTTTTTTTACTCTTTATTATAAAAATACGAAAAATATTATCTAATCATATCTCTCAGATCTCACTCTCGTAAGTGATAGTGTAGGGATTGACAACCCATTTATCGCATTGGTTGCGAGGTTCTTATTTGTGTGTGTAGGTGTGTGGGACTCGCGCATGGTCTCCTAATGGAAAAACTGAGAGAAATACTTATGCTACTTTACTGCATCACCCTTTCCTCTTCAAGGGAAAACCAACGCAGTGCTCAAGAGGTAGCAGCCGACGGGCGACGGCGGCGGCGACAGCGGAGGATATTGGATTTGGGGGAAGTGGCCGAGGGAGGAACGAGCCGCGCCGTTAAGTCAAAAGTAGCAGTAGCGCGTTCCGGGAAGTGTGCTACTGCTAAGTTAGCTATAGCGCCTTTCCGGATATGCGCTACTGCTATTCCTTTCTCTTTTCCCTTTTTTCATTTATTTTTATTTACATTTTATTCTTTTCCTTTCTCCTTTTTCTATTTCTTTCATTTTCATTTAATTTTCTATTTGCTTTCCATTTAATTTTATTTCCTTTAGCAGTACCGCCTTTCTGCCTAAATGTGCTGCTACAAACCAACTAGCAGTAGCGCTGTTTGCAGTAGATAGTTACTACTATGTGTAGCCTATCGGCTTTGCAGTGGGAATTTTAGTAGTAATGCTTTTATCTTCAGGCGCGCTACTGCTACAATTGTGTCTGTAGCGCGGTTTACAACAACGCGCTACTGCTACTTAGCACTAGCGTGCTTTTTTAACACGGGCTACTGCTAAAGTTTTATGTATAAGGTTTTCCCTAGTAGTGAAGATCTATCTCTGTGGAGATAGATCCCATCGTTTTATCCTTAGTAGCAATGAAACATACGTGTCGGTTTCCCTTCTATCACTGGGATCCAGCACCGTAAGATCAAACCCACTACAAAGCACCTCTTCCCATTGCAAGATAAATAGATCAAGTTGGCCAAACAAAACACAAATATCAGAGAAGAAATACAAGGCTATGAGCTATCACGCATAAAATATATCAAAGAAACTCAAATACTTTCATGGATATAAAAAGAGATCTGATCATAAACTCAAAGTTCATCTGATCCCAACAAACACACCGCAGAAAGAGTTACATCATATGGATGTCCAAGAGACCATTGTATTGAGAATTCAGCGAGAGAGAGGAAGCCATCTAGCTACTAACTACGGACCCGAAGGTCTACAAATAACTACCTATGCATCATCAGAGAGGCACCAATCGAGGTGGTGAACCCCATCCGAGATGGTGTCTAGATTGGATCTGGTGGTTCTGGACTCTGCGGCGGCTGGAATTGATTTACGTCAACTCCTCTAGGGTTTCTGGAATATTGGGGTATTTATAGAGCAAAGAGGCGGTCCGGGGGGCACCCGAGGTGGGCACAACCCACCAGGGCGCGCCCTGGTGGATTGTGCTCTCCTCGGAGCACCCCCAGCCGCAGCCTTGGCCCATTAGGTGTCTTTTAGTCCATAAATAATCTCTGTAAATTTTCGTTGCATTTGGACTCCGTTTTTTATTGATTTCCTGCGATGTAAAAAACATGCAGAAAACAACAACTGGCACTTGGCACTATGTCAAATAGCTTAATACAAAAAATGATATAAAATGATTAGAAAACATCCAAGATTGATAATATTACAGCATGGAACTGTCAAAAATTATAGATACATTGGAGACGTATCACTTGCTCACGAAGACCTTAGGAAATTTGAGGAAGCCCATCATTGGAATATACAAGGCAAGTTCTATAATGAAAAATTCCCACTAGTATATGAAGGTGAAAAAGTAGGAGACTCTCTATCATGAAGAATATGGTGATACTTTGAAGCAAAAGTGTGGAAAAGGATAGTAACATTGTCCCTTCTTTGTTTTCTCTCATTTTTTTATCTGTTTTTTATTTGGGCTTCTTTGGGCTCTTTTTTATTTGGGCTTCTTTGGCCTCTTTTATTTTTATAAAGTCCGGAGACTCATCACAACTTGTGAGGGAATCATAGCTTCCATCATCCTTTCCACACATGGGACAATGCTCTAATAATGATGATCATCACACTTTTATTTACTTACAACTCAAGAATTACAACTCAATACTTAGAACAAAATATGACTCTATACGAATTCCTCCGGCGGTGTGCCGGGATGTGCGATAATCAAGAGTGACATGTATAAAAAATATGAACGGTGGCCTTCCCACAAATACTATGTCAACTACATGATCATGCAAAGCAATATGAGAATGATGATATGTGTCATAATAAACAGAACGGTGGAAATTGCATGGCAATATATCTCGGAATGGCTATGGAAATGCCATAATAGGTAGGTATGGTGGCTCTTTTGAGGAAGGGTATATGGTGGGTTTAATGCACCGGCGAAAGTTGCGGAGCACTAGAGAGGCTAGCAATGGTGGAAGGATGAGAGTGTGTATAATCCATGGACTCAACATTAATCATAAAGAACTCACATACTTATTGCAAAAATTTATTAGCCATCAAAAAAAATTACTACACACATGGTTGGTAGGAGTTAACCATCGTGCGCTCCCGACCTCCACACAAAGGATGACAATCAAAAAATAAATCTTGCTCCGACTTCATCACATAACGGTTCACCATACGTGCATGTTACGGGAATCACAAACTTTAACACAAATATTTCTACCAATCCACAATTACTCACTAATATCACCATCTTTTATATCTCAAAACAATTGCAAGGAATAAAACTTCTCACATATTCAATGCTCTTTATATGAATGTTTTTATTATATCCCTCTTGGATGCCCATCATATTAGGACTAAATTCATAACCTAAGAAAATTACCAAGTTGTTTCAAGACTCTAAAAATAATATAATTGACGCATGAGAGTTCATCAGTTTCTATAAAATAAAACCACCACCATACTCTAAAAGGATATAAGTGAAGCACGAGAGCAAACTGCCTAGCTCAAAAGATATAAGTGAAGCACATAGAGTATTCTAATAAATTCATGATTAATGTGTGTCCCTCTCAAAAGGTGTGTACAGCAAGGATGATTGTGGCAAACTAAAAAGCAAAGACTCATATCATACAAGGTAGTTCGAAGAGAAATACAAAGATATCTTAATCATGCATAAAAGAGTTCAGAGAAGACTCAAATAATATTCATAGATAAACTGATCATAAATCCACAATTCATCGGATCTCGACAAAGACACAGCAAAAGGTATTACATCTGATAGATCTCCAAGAACATCGAGGAGGACATTGTATTGAAGATCAAAGAGAGAGAAGAAGCCATCTAGCTACTAGCTATGGACCCGTAGGTCTGTGGTAAACTACTCACGCTTTATTGGAAGGGTAGAAAGTTTGATGTAGAGGCCCTCCGTGATTGAATCACCCTCCGGCAGGGTGCCAAAAAAGGCCCCAAGATGGGATCTCACGGGAAAAAAGGGCTTGCGGCGGTGGAAAAGTATTTTCATGGATGCTTCTAGCACAGGGGGAATATTTGAGGATTTATAGTGCTGAGATTAGGGTTAGGAGAACCCCGAGGGGCCCTCAAGCGTAGGGGTGCCCCCCCTAGGGCACGTCCCTAGGGCTTGTAGCCACCTCGTGTGTCTTCTGGCCTCCTCCAGAAGCTTCCTAGGTTTCTTCTGGTCCAAGAAAAATCATCGTAAAGTTTTATTCGTTTGGACTCCGTTTGATATTCCTTTTCTGTAGAACTCAAAAACAAGGAAAAACAGAAACTGACTCTGGGTTCTGGGTTAATAAGTTAGTCCCAAAAATAATATAAAATAGCATATTAATGCATATAAATCATCCAAAATAGGTAATATAAAAGCATTAAACAATCAAAAATTGTGAATACATTAGAGACGTATCAGGATCATGTTAAGACGATGCAGAAGGTTGCGTTGTGTGTCCGCGCACTAGAGGCTTGCATTTATATAGCTCTATCAGCGTCGCTGAATAAACTAAATATTGGGACCGGTGCTCTTGACCTTCCCAGCTACTTCGAGTGGAAATCAGATCCTCCATGCCAAATAAGAAAGACCGTTCAGGTCATGGTGATAGAGAAGAAAGAGACCACTCACCTCCGACAATGGCACGTGTGGCTCGCCTGAAGGTCGGGTTGAATCCACGGTGTTGGGCTAGCGTAGCACCCGCTGGCGGCAATCATGGGGCTCCGAGATGGCATCACCGTGCAGATCTCTCATCATAAACTCAAAGTTCATCGGATCCCAACAAACACACCGCAAAAAGATTTACATCAAATAGATCTCCAAGATACCATTGTATTGAGAATCAAAAGAGAGAGAGAGAGAGAGAGAGAGAGAGAGAGAGAGAGGACGCCATCTAGCTACTGCCTACGGACCCGTAGGTCTAAAATGAACTACTCACGCATCATCGGAGAGGCACCAATGGGGATGATGAACCCCTCTGTGATGGTGTCTAGATTGGATCTCATGGTTCCGGAACTTGCGGCAGCTGGAATTGTGTCTAGTCGACTCCCCTAGGGTTTTTGGATTTTCGGGGTATTTATAGAGCAAAGAGGCAGTGAGGGAGGGCACGAGGTGGGCACAACCCACCAGGGCACGCCTGGGCCCCCAGGCGCGCCCAGGTGGGTTGTGCCCTCCTCAGGGCACCCCTCTGGTACTTATTTGGCCCAAGTTGTTCCTTCTGGTCCAAAAAAATTCTACAAAAAGTTTTGCTGCGTTTGAACTCCGTTTGGTATTGATTTTCTGCGAACTAAATAACAAGCAAAAAAAACTGGCACTGGGCACTATGTCAATAGGCTAGTCCCATAAAATGATATAAAGTTGCTTCAAAATGATTGTAAAACATCCAAGAATGATAATATAATAGTATCGAACAAGCAAAAATTATAGATATGTTGGAGACGTATCAAGAGGCAATAAGAGGAAGGCGCAGCTATCAGTGCGACGGTAGTAAAAAAATTACACGATTCGTTTTCGTTGAAAAGGGAAAAAGGAAGCATTGCTGACGAGGCAGATTTGCTTACGTGGATGGCTGCATGTTGATTGCTGTTGTGGATAGGCTACATGTCAAGAGAAATATGGTAGTGGGGATGAACTATTTAGGTATTATAGATGCGCAACATCACATCTAAACTTTTTATGAAATTTCAAAACATGATAGTTTTTTAAATGGATATATTTTGGAACACAAACTTTTTTCAAATTTATGAAGAAATTTTTGAAAACTTGAACAATTTCTTGAGTCTATGAACATTTTTTTGAACGCGAACTTTTTTCCAAAATTTCAAATCGCTATTTTTTTAATGCAACCTTTTTCAAATTTTGAAAACATGATTGTTTTAAAAGTGAATATGTTTTAGAATTCTAGACAAAATTTGGAAGTTGAACATTTTTTGAAAAACACTCGAAATTGTGGACGTTTTCTAAGAACGTCAAATAATTTTGAAAAACATCAAACATTTTTCAAAGCACGGACATTTTCTAGAAAAATGAAAAAAAAACAAATTGCGAACATCTTTTAGAAATTTTGAATTTACGAAAAAGAAAAAAGAAACAGAAAGCAAAAAAGAAAGAAAGTAAGGAAAAGCAGTGAAGAAAGAAAACACAAAAAGGGAAAAAACCTGAAAATAGTGTAAAAGACTGATCCTAGCTACTTGGGCTGGTCCATCTATGGTTTACTCGCTGCTCATTTTGGAGATTTGTTTTATGGGTAAAACCAAGTTTTATACATCAAACACCATAGGGTGTGGGATAGACTTCGGTTCGTGCCATTTGCCAAACCAAAAATGGCGTCCTAGACTTAACGAAAGAGAAAACCTTCCTAGATTATGTGCTTCGACATTTACAGCATGATCTTTAGATAAAAAATTACAAAATCAAATAAATACGGTTGCAACTTGATCTCGTTGATAATGGCTCATTTCCAAATAGTTTGCTTGCATTTTGAGAGAAAATTTAGCCTTGATGAGCTGGGAAATTGGGCTAGCCATCCTCGAGTGCGACCGGCTTGTCTTTGTATAGTATAAAGCCCATCACGTTGCCCAAGAGCCCACCCTTATCTGTTTTTCTACAGGACCCATATATGTTCGTTTCCTTCAGCACGACAGGTGTCGGAGTAATGCGCCACGGGTAGCCTAACCCCAGTCCCTGAACCTTTCAATACATTGGGCCTGCTGCGCCCCATAAACATCCAGAATGAAGCGCCGCCTACTGGTAGCCGGCTGGCCCGAATGGCCGGCTGCCGGAAGGCGGCCAATCTCCAAAAGATGGCACCAAGACGGGCTGACTCCCAGCAGGCGGCCTCCAGAGAGGCCGGCTCCTAGCAGTCGGCCCGCGGCACCCTCAAAGTTTGTGCCTCCATTAAGAAAACAAGACAGGGTGTGGCTACAATGTAGTCCATCATCCCCACGTCCAGGGCAAGGCGCGGCCACAGTTCCCCGTACAGGCGGAGATCTCTGCACGGCGCGGCACTGTTGCCACTCCGCCCTTGACGTCACTCCTGTCAGGCGGTGCCCTGCCCCCACGACGGCCTGTCGGTACGGCCTACAGGCGGCGGGCCCTACCAGGCAGCAAGAGCCCGGAAGACGGCGGAAGCCTGACCAGTTGGACCTTAGGGAGGCGGGCTTCTAGCAGGCGTCACATTCCTTCCTTGGGGCCCGTGCACCATTAACCAGATGAGACACGGTGTGGCTATACTGATCTCCCACCAGACGGCGGGACTGTAGCCACGCTCCCCTGACCAAGCATGCGTCATTAGCATCGCGGCTACAGTAATCAGCAGCTGGCAAGAACCGTGAGCAGCGGGAGCGGCCTGTCATCTTCGTACCAGACCAGTCGGCGGGGCCCACCAGGCGGCGGGCCCCAGCAGCCGGCGGAGAATCCGGCGACCAGAGACACTGACAGCTGGGTCCTACACCCGACCATATTACCATTGTACCCCTGGGGGGTCGGCCTATATAAACCCCCAGGGCACCCATGCAAAGGGTTCCCAACCAGTTAGAACTAGACTCACACTCAGAGAGAGGAGAGAGCGAGCCCTGCCTTCTTCCACCTCTAGCATACAGCTCGGGGAGCACCATTGTACTCACTAGTGCCTTAGTGATCATGCGGACAGCCCGCAGAGCAGGACTAGGGGTGTTATCTCCTAGGAGAGCCCCGAACCTGGGTAAAATGCGACGGCGTTCGTGTCTACGCCTCATCCCGCTTCTAGGCACCGGCGACGTTCTACTCGCTCCCACCATGATAAGCCATCCATTGGCATATGTCGCACCCAACCCCCGACATTTTGCGCCTACCGTGGGGCGAAGTGCACCGTTGTAACAGCCTGGATTTTGGCCGTTTTCTTTTTCTTTTTGATTTATTGGTTTTTGCTCTGTTTTTCTTTTTGGAGTGGTTCTGTGGCCATGTCACCTGGGAAATCATCCTATTTTTCCTTCCCAAGTGGCTCATCATTCTAAAAAACCTGCCAAGATCATGTCACTCCACTGCTTGACCAAACCCTAAATTCTTTTTCTAGGGAATATTCCTTTTTCTATTAAAGGAATAACCATGTCTGCCCTTGGTTGTGAAGCAACCTTTATTTCCATCACTCCTAAAATTCCCAAATAATTCTCATAAATTGTTTGGGTCATATCTTTTTCAAATATGGCAAAATATTTCATTTGTCATGTTTATCATCTTGCTCAAATAATTCATTTCCTATTCTGCCCTAAATGGCACATTGTGAAGCAAGTGCTATTTTCCTTTTCCCAATTGACCTCAAACTCATTGGACACCTTTTCCTGTCCATATCATTTCCACATGCCAAAATGCAACCTCATTTTCCTAGTAATTATTTAATTATGATTTTCCAAAGTTTATGTCCAGGAAGAAGCTTTGTGAAGGAAGTGCAAGCTAGGCACATCCAAATGAGTTGCCATTTTGCCTGATCCCTCATATCATCATATCATAGCCCTCCACCAAAGTAGAGCTCATGTTATGCCTCCATGTGAGCTCATCTTAAATTCTTTGATTCTGCCCAAAATTTCAGTTTGTGAAGCAAGTATATTTTATCTTGCTCCATTATGGCTGCCAATTTTTCTAGGCCTTCTATTATCCATATAACCCTCCTCCACCCATTTTGCGCATGTTTCATCACGCCAATATTTCGCTAGAATTTTTGCAAGTTTCTGTCCAGAGGAGATGTTTCTGAAGCAAGTACCAGTTTGGCTTGGCCAATTCGTATGAGACTTTTTGAGCATCTTCATAGGATTAGATGACTCTGCCTTGCCCAATTTGAGCTCAGTTTGAAACTCCTTGCGAGTGCACCTTCCCGATCAAGTTTCTGGATCATTTTGGTCAGTTGCAAAGCAACTATGATTTATGGTCCAAATCTTCTCCAAGTTACCGGGATGAAAGTCCTTTTTTACCTCAACCTCGTAGACAACTCCATTGGATCCAAAACCCTTCCTGTTGATCACTAGTGCTCACCCAAGTTTACTGCAGTAAACTTCAGAGGGTGATTTCCAGTTAACCAGAGTAGTTTTAACCAAACTACCACCACAGTTACAAACTACTTTTGAAGGACTATCAGCTAGACAACATTTTGGGTGCTGTTGAGCATTGAATGCCCTCGTTCACATGGTGAGCACGACAATGGCGTGCCTGTGCACGCTCTCTGTGCGCAGTGGCCGCGTCCAGGGCGCCATTTCTGCTTCGTCCGCTTCCCCCTCGTCGTCTTAGCGCACGTGAGCATGCCCATTTTCTTCCTCTCGTCGTCGCCGATCACTTGGACCCTGCTCCCCCTCCGGCAGCTTCCTCACCGACGCAAGCCGCCACGTGACCACGGGCGAACAGTGGCCATTTGGTTCTGTTCGTCGCCGTCTTCTTCCTTCCCGTGCTCCGTTGGCCGCCTCTGCCCCATGGGCTCCTCCCTGCATCTCCCCGTCGCCTTCCCGACGAGCCCATGCTGGCGATGCTGCGCGTCCATGGCGCCGGGCAGCGTTTCATGGCGACGCCGGTAGCAGCACGTCCTCGTCCCGCCTATATATAGGCCATCCCCGAGCCTCTGCCGAGCACTCCATCAGCTCCTCCACGTTCCTATAGCCCTTCCCGTCCTCTCCCCGGAGCTCGAGAGCCCCTCCTCGCCTCTCTCTATCGCCATGGCCGCCATCCCCTCCGCCTAAATTGGCACAACGCTGGCCCCGTCTCTCCACCCCTCCACCACCAAAGCATCTCTAGGAGTCGACCGAGTCACCTTCCGGTGCGCGATGGCCGCGAGCCCCTCGGTGCCCGAGGCCGTCATCCGCCGCAGTCGGCATCCCTCGCGGCTCGATGCTCCCTGGTGTCTTCTATCACCGGGAAGGGATCCGCCTTGACACGCTGAGCTCGTCGGTAGGTCGCACGCCCCGTATGGTGGCCGGGATCACCGGCGAGCGTCGTCGGGGTGTGCTCCCCTGCTGGGCCCAGTGCGTCCAGGCGGGAGGAAGAAGAAGGCCGGCCAGGCGGGCCCCACCATCCGTGAGGCCCACCCGTCAGCCGCACGAGGGGTTGACCCCGGCGCTGACGTGGATAAGTGGCCACGCATTTCACGAAATACGCTTTCACCAAACCGAAAGCGTATTTTCCCTCTGCTTCAGCTCAGAGTACGTTTTCGTTATTCTGCAAGCGTATTTCCTCTCTGTTTCAGCCCAGAATGCGTTTTCTTAAACAGAAAGCATATTTCTAACTTTGCGCTTCTGCCTTATCCACTCAGGGGCTTCTTTGTGAGGATATTTTTGCAGAAAAGTCCCTAAACTTCAACCCTTCATATCTTTTTACCCACAACTCCAAATGAGGTGATTCCAAAGCCCACTTCTTCATTTCGTCGAGCCGTTCTGGTGGAACCATTTTAACCATGTTTTGACATTCTGAAAATGACCATTTTGCCCCTGGCCTTATTCAGCCCCCTCCGAGAGAGTACGTCTTCCGGCGATCCTTTCCCCGAGTTCTCGCACTTTCTCCCGGTGATTTCTTCCAACCCCAGGCAAGCCACACCCTCCATTTGCATGATTGCAATGAAGTGACATGCTTTCTTTATTTAAACTTGTTTAAAATATTGTGTTAGCTTCTTGTGATTTGTTCATGGCATTTATCGGAATATTATTTTGATCTTGTTATTGCCATGATATTTGCTCTAAGTTCTAGGATTAATATTTTGATGATTATGTGGATGACATGTGCCTTTGGATTCTTAGTGGCTATTTTGATTATTTCCATGATGGTATCTGTTATTATATTTTGGAGTATTACTTTGGATATCATGTTGTCTTTGGATTATTAGTGGTTAGTGTGATTATTTTCATGATACGAGTTGATGTTCTGTTGCTTGGAGTATTATTTTCGGAGATGATGTTTACATGTGGATCTTAGCCGAATAGTTTTATTCTTGTTATTGGAGTAGTAGGATTATTGTTTTCGGATTCATCATGACAGTAGTGTTGTGCTACCTTGGAGTATTTTGAGAGGATGAGATTATGTTTGGATTATTTGTTGGATATTGTTATGACTTGGATTATAGATTGATAGATGATATCGGAGTATTAGTTACCACAGTTATATTTTTGTGGATAAATTCCGTCATTAATTTGGTCAGGTGCCACTGAACCGGGCTTTCTCCAGTGCAACCACATTAGCCTTTTTGGGAAGGCCCTAATGCGGTCTATTGTCGTGCCTCTCGCCGGTGCCTCCAACTAGGGAAGGTTATGGGCATGCGTACCCTGGCCCGGTAAGCAGACATAACCTTGTGTGCCCGTTGTTGTTGTTGTACCCGGGTTGTCCCTGTGTGGGACCATTTATTGTTTTGGCCACGACGGTGGCCGTTGGTGTCTTTGGTAGACACGGGGCCACCCAGGACTAGCCCAGTGGGGAGTGAGTCAGAGTGGCTGGGAGAGTGTCATGGCAGTAGATCAGTTTCGTCGGAACGCCGTTGGTCCACCCGAATAGGAGTGCGAGGCCATGGGTTCTGTGGTGTGGGTACAGTGCGCTACCTCTGCAGAGTGTATTTAATCTATCAATAGTCGCGTCCATACTAGGTCCCACCGTTCGATCAACACTCACATGACGGAATAACTTATAGGTGATTTATATGTGGATATTTTGAGCAGTAACAGTTTGGCAGGATGTTGATGATGATGTTGGATACCAAGTGTTGGTCATGGTAGTGATCGCTGGAAAGATCACTGTGTGGTTTTCATCATGAGTTGATTGAGATGGTATATTGCCTGGCCAGTTAGCCAAGAGAGATATGGTTATGGAGATCTGAGATGGTGATTTATCAGCATTGTATTAGTTTCATCTCATGCTTAGTAGTTGCTTCATCATGGTAGTTGTTAATTAATTAACCTGCTTAATGCTATGTTATTGTCTTGCCTTGATGTTTATGGTTGTTGTGAGCTTGCAAGTACATTCAATATACTGACCTGGCGTGTCATGCCAGATTGCAGGAGATGCCATGATTGCTTGATTGCTTGTCGAGGTTACCGTGCGTGCGAGCTAGATCGTGTCCCAGCCAGAGTCCCAACGGAGTGGAGTTCACCACCTTCGTCGTTGTTCCGCTACTAGAAGTTTTCCGCTGCTACGAGTTGTTCTGCTGCTAGCATAGAGCAAGTGTAGTATCGCAGGCGTCGTGTCGCCATGCTGATGTGATCATTGTATCATCAGACCCATGTAATTATTATTCTTGTAATAAGAGCTGATTTGTTCTATATCAAGCAGTGACGTATTCCAGAGACTTCTCCTCGATCTCTGGGCTGGAATAGGAGCGTTCCGGTTTCTCTGAGACGGGGTGCCACAACCGTCTCCCGGAGACCTGTTCTGGATGGGAACCTTGTTCCTTCCGGGAGAACGCAGCCAGCCCAGCACGCTAGACGGCATCTGCACCGATGCGCTGCACGGCGCGGAGGTCGCTTGCGCGGCGAGCTGCCTCGCCGATCTCGTTGGTGAAATTCGCCTCTCCGATGAGCCCGCGTCTGATGCGGGCACCGATGGCCCCGAGAGCCGCCTCGTCAGCCTCCTCGATCAGCTCCATGTCGCCAGCGAGCCTGCAGTGGACTTGGAGTCGGTTGGCTCCACCGACCCAATGCTCGTCGACTCCGACATAGCGTCGCTTGATGCGTTCCCCACCAACGTGGTGTTCTACGACGAACCGCTTCCTCGCGCGGACAGCGGCGGCAGCACCGTCACTGAGGTGATCATCATCAGCCACGGCGAGCACTCTGGCGGAGGTGGATAGGATCCGTTGCAGGCGGCGCTGCAAGACCTGACTGCGCCCATCCCGGAAGACGCCGACGCTGAGACGCTGGAGGCACGCCGTGTCCAGCTCGTCGAAAGCGCTAACCGGCTGGCTAGTATGAGTCTCCTTTCGGAGGCCTACCAACGTGAGATGAACCGTGTCGTCGGCGGCACGCCGGCTCCTGGTGGGCCTAGGCGCATTGGCCTGATCCGGTAGCGTGGCGCGACCATCGCCAGCATGTTCGGGACAGATTGTCCCATCTACGCCACGCCCGCAAAGAACATACGAGCTGCCCAGGCGGCAGCAGACAGGCTAGACAAGCTCGAGGGCGACGAGCGTCGCCTCATGACGGAGCGTGTCCAGCAGCTCCTAGACGCGGCTGCTAAGTAGCAGGAGGCCGGCTGCCGCATTGAAGTGCCCAACCGGCGAAACGATGATCCGCCTCCTCGCCGAGATCAGGGCGCGACATCTCGGACGCCGAGTGATGGCGTCCGCGGTAGAAGAGACAAGGAGCCGGCTGCCAGCCGCAGCCTGACTCGCATCACTATCGAGTGCGACCAAGACGGCCGCCCAAGAACAGTGGAACAACGAGACGACTGTCCGCCTCCCCCTCGCAGGGAGAGGCGCGCTTCCCCGCCGCCTGTTGACCCCACGACACTCAGCAACCGACTTGGCCGCCGGGAAGGAGTCGACGAGAACGCCGCCCGCCACCGGATCGACCGCCTCAATCGATCCCTAGTACTAGAAGTGGAAGACGAGCTGGGTCCGCCTTGTTTTGGCCCCCGCATCCGAGATGAGCCCTTCCCCAAAGGGTTCACGCTCCAGAGAGATACGCCCAAGTACACCGGCTCCGTGAAGCCGGAAAACTGGTTGGTCGACTACTCCACAGCCGTCAGCATCGCAAACGGCAACATGCGCGTAGCCGTGAAGTACGTCCCGCTCATGCTCCAGGGCACAGCCAGGACATTGCTGAACAGCCTGAAGCCCCGCAGCATCAACAGCTGGGTTGATTTCACCGAATCCTTCATCCGCAAATTCACCAGCACGTACAAGCGGCCGCCCAAGCCTCGCCAGCTCTCCTTATGCGTCCAAGGCCCCAATGAGTCGACTTGCGACTACCTCACGCGCTGGGCCGAGCTGCGCAACTCCTGCGAGGGCATGAACGAGGTGCAGGCCATCGAGTACTTCATTGTCGGGTGCCGAGAACGCACCCTCCTCAAGCACAAGCTTCTCTGCGACGAGCCGGCGACCCTAGATGAACTGCTGATCATAGCAGACAAGTACGCCACGGCCGACTCCTCCATGAAGGCAGAAATCCAAGTTGACGCATCTGGCAAAGTGGCTCCTCAAGCTCCTCGGACTCCGGCTGGCGACACCAGTCGGCGTCAGCAACCGAATGACAACAAGCGCAAGGCCACCCAGCCGGCTTCCACAAGCCGGCAGGTGGCGACAGTCAAAGATCAACAGCCAGAAGGGCAGCCTCCACCCAAGCGTTAGAAGGGCGGCAAGCCCAACTGGCTGCCTGCTTTCTCATACGAGCAGACTCTTGATGCACCCTGCAAGTTCCACAGCGGCGCGAAGCCGTCCAACCACACCACTCGGAAATGCCACTGGCTCACCAGGATCGCCAAGGGTGATGGACTCCTGCCTCCTCCACCTGCCGGCCCGCCGCCTCCTTCTCCCCAGCAGCCGGCGGCTCGGCCTATCGGCGCAGTACAAGATGAGTATCCTGAAGAGCATGGAGCTTATGTCGTGTTCACCAGCGTGGCCGACGACAAGCACAATAGACAGCAACGGCAACAAGAAGTAAATGTAGTAGCATCAGAGACTCCCGAGTTCATGCATTGGTCCGAGAAGCCTATCAGTTGGAGCAGAGCTGACCACCCGGAGGTGATGCCCTCTCCTGGTTCTTATGCTTTGGTATTAGATGCCACCATCGTAATAGAGAGGCGGGCTGCTCGCTTCTCCCGAGTCCTGATAGATAGCGGCAGCAGCGTCAACATCCTATACCGAGATACTATGGAGAATTTAGGAATCAAATAGAGGCAGCTTCAGCCCAGTCGGACTGTATTCCATGGCATAGTTCCTGGCCTTTCCTGCTCACCAATCGGCAAGACACAGATAGATGTCCTCTTTGGGGACAAAGATCACTTCCGCCGAGAGCCAGTCTGGTTTGAGGTGGTGGACCTTGAGAGCCCCTACCATGTGCTACTTGGCCGGCCTGTTCTGGCCAAGTTCATGGCGGTACCCCACTATGCATACCTCAAAATGAAGATGCCGAGCACCAAGGGAATCCTGACCATAACCGGAGACTACAAGAAGTCGTCTACCTGTGCGGCAGACAGCAGCCAGCTAGCCGAGTCCCTTGTGATTGCAACAGAGAAGCGGCTGCTTGACCGGGTTGTGGCAATGGCAGGCAAGCAGCCAGAAATGTCACCCAATCCCAAGGAGTCAGAAGCCGAGGGCTCGTTCAAGCCGGCAAAAGAAACAAAGAAGATACCCTTGGACCCGGAGCACCCGGAGAGGCACGCTATCATAGGTGCAAACCTCGACAGCAAATAGGAAAGCGAGCTCGTCGATTTCCTCCGTGAGAATCGGGACATCTTTGCATGGTATCCCAAGGACATGTCGGGTGTTCCGACGGATTTCGCCGAGCACAAGCTACATGTCTGACCTGATGCCAAGCCAGTCAGGCAGCCCTTGCACCGCCTGTCAAAAGAGAAGAGAAGAGTTGTTGGATAGGAGATAGCCCGGCTTCTAGCAGCCGGCTTCATCATGGAAGTGTTCTGTCCAGAATGGTTAGCCAACCCAGTCCTTGTACTAAAGATGAATAAGCAGCTTGCCCAAAAGATCCCTTTGCCCTGCCAAGAATTGACCAAGTGATAGACTCCACAGCCGGATGTGAGCTATTGAGTTTTTTGGATGCATATTAAGGGTACCATCGGATCAAGCTGAACCCGGCCGACAGGCTAAAGAACGCCTTCATCACACCATTCGGAGCCTTCTGCTACTTGAACATGACGTTCGGCTTGAGGAATGCCGGCACCATGTTTCAACATTGCATGCAGAAGTGTCTCCTCAAGCAACTCGGCAGAAACGCCCATGTCTATGTGGACAACATTGTGGTGAAGACGGAGAAGCGCGGCACACTGATAGAAGACCTCAAGGAAACCTTTGAAAACTTGCGCCGATTTAAAATCAAGCTCAACCCGAAGAAATGCGTCTTTGGAGTACCAGCCGGCCAGCTTCTTGGCTTCCTGGTCTTAGGGCGCGGCATAGAGTGCAACCCTATGAAGATCAAGGCCATCGAGAGGATGAAGGTGCCCACCCGACTGCTGCACGTGCAAAAATTCACCGGCTGGGCGAGAAGGCTTTTCCCCTGTACCAGATCATGAAGAAGACCACTTTTTCGAGTGGAATCATAAGGCGGACGAAGCTTTTCTCCAGCTCAAGAAAATATTGACCACTCCGCCTGTCCTGGCGACTACGACTTACATGGAGCCCATGCTTCTGTACATCGCCGCCACCAGCCGGATGGTCAGCATAGTCATAGTTGTAGAGCGCAAGGAAGAAGGCAAAGCACTACCAGTCCAGAGGCTGGTATATTACCTGAGTGAAGTGTTGTCCGCCTCCAAGCAGAACTACGCCCACTATCAGAAGATGTGCTACGGCGTGCATTTTGCCGCCCACTATCAGAAGCCGTACTTTCAAGAGCACCCAATCACTGTTGTCTGCACGACTCCGCTTGCCGAGATCATTGGAAGCCGAGATGCTTTGGGCCGAGTGGCCAAATGGGCCATAGATTTGGCCCCCTGCACCATCTACTACCAGCCCCGCACCGCCATCAAGTCCCAAGCGCTGGCTGACTTCCTCGTTGACTGGGCTGAGACCCAGTACCTGCCGCCAGTGTGCCCCCGCGGAAAAAGAGGTTATCAACGATCGGCAAGGAAGGAATGCAGTTGCCAGGGAGATCCGGCCCGACTGCTCAGCAGTCGCCCGAATCTCGGGGACTACAGCCTGCGGGTGCGCCAGCGCGCTCCCGCGGAGAAAGAAAACGAAGACTTACTCCGGCTTTTCGACAAGCCGGCGGTCCGTTGGTCCAACTCCCGGACATTGGAGTTGAAGGAGGCCGCGCGAAGGTTGTGATAATCCTTCAGTAAAGATATCAGACGACGTTAGCACTCGGAACTTGTCAATTAAATTTTCAAGCCGCCTGCTCAACACCCGGCCCGAAACTCGGGGGCTACACCCAGTGGGTGCGCTGACGCGCCCCACAGAATAGTATAAAAGTCAAAAACGAAGAAGAAGGAGCATACCCGGATGGCCGCTCGCGAATCCAGGAACGCCTTGTTGCACTGCTTGGGGGCGTCAGCCTCAGCTCGGAGTTTGTCCTGGACGTCAAGGACCGCCTTGTTTAAGGCTCCTGTCCGGCCTCCCCGCAGCTAGTCAGGGAGCGCGGCGCTGGTCACTTCGGCATCTGGAGCTGATGAGCTTGCGGCGCCGACTTCCAGTGGTCGTGGCGCTAAGGCCGCCTTAGCGAGATGACGACGCGTTGGTGTGAGGGCTTCAGGAGTCGGGCCTGTCACCACCTCGTTTCTGGCTGGTGGCGACGGCGGGGCGGCCGGGTGCTTGTCTCACCCCCCTCCCCCCAGATGGCGGTGGCGGTGGCACGACCATGTTCGGCATGCTGACATCGCCGCCCTCCCTCTCCATGATCGGGTACTCGTCGCCGGCTCCCCCAGTCGGCGCCGTGAACTCTGGTGGAGGCGGCGCGGAGTTCAAGGGAACGACGAATAGTGGCCCCTGGAGGTGCGTGGCTTCTTCAAGCAGTTTCTTCGATGCGGCGTCAGCCTCGGCCTCCGCCAGCTTCTTCAGCATGGCGGCCTCCGCCTTGTCTGCCTCCGCCTTCTCCAGACGGGCGGCTTCCTGCTCCTTCCGCGCCTCCCGCGTGTTTCGCTCCTACGCCTCCCAGAGGTCGGCGGTCGGATAGATTCACCGGGTGGTGGTGGAGGTCTCTGCCGACCCAATGACGGAGGCGGCGGCCGACTTCTCCAGAGAGAGCGGGGCCCTAAGTCAAGAAAATTAAAGTGAGGAAACTCAGACAGAATTAGCAAGGAAGAAAGGCACAAGAAAAGATACTTACGCCGACACCATGGGAGGCGCCTTCCAGAGCTTCTGAAAATTGGCCGCCTTCGCAGCGGCCCCCTTCTGCCTGGTCGCGGCGGTCTGGTTCTTGGCCTTCTTCGGCACGGTGCCAAACAAGGCGACGCCTTGTTTGCGCTTGTGCGTGCGGGCTTGCGCAGTCGGCGCGGCGGAGGAGCCCGCATCCGCCTTGTCGGCCCCCCGAGTGTGGCGCGGCACGTCCTCCTCCTCGAAGTTGGCTGGCCACGTCTCGTAGCCGCCCCCTTCTTCGGAGCCGCCTGCTCTGTAGACGCCGCTTGTGGCGTCGTCTTCCAAGGCGGTCACCCCAAGTCCGGGTCGTCCACGTCGCTCACAGCCCGGTCCGGTTCGTAGGCACCACCCGCCCCCACGATGGCGGCCGTTGCCTCGGACATGAAGATATGTTTCAAAGAGCAAGTGGCTGACTGCTCGATACACAAGACGGTATCAAGATGAAGTACCGAAGAGGGAAAAGATTGAAGAGCTTACGTCAGGCGGTGGGTCCGCGCGGGAGTACGGCTGCTTGCCGAACCGCCAGGACCCCTCCAGCTTGAGGTCGGAGATCTTGTTCACCAAGTTCGCCACCTCAGCAGTCGGCATCTCATTGGTACTCAGCCGGCACGGGTCACGATGACCGCTCATCCGGCTGATCAAGTGAGGCTGGCCTTGGAGCGGGAGAACCCGGTGCACGACGAAGGCGACCAGCAAGTCGGACGCCTTGAGGCCTTCGACGTCAGTCAGCTCCCGGAGTCGGTTGATGGCGGCGGCGCCTTCTGCTGATACAGGCTTCGGCTTGTAGCCCCAGTTGGCCCGAGGCTCAGCCGGTGGGCCGGCTTCATAGGCCGGCAGGTTGGAAGTCGATTGCCGGGTCAACATTCTCCACGTAGACGTAAGATGGCTGCCACATCTTGACTGGCTGTGGCAGCTTGATGGTGGGGAAGACATTCTTCGGCGACGGCCAACGCA
Organism: Aegilops longissima; assembly: GCA_021605205.1. Classification (NCBI taxonomy): domain Eukaryota; kingdom Viridiplantae; phylum Streptophyta; class Magnoliopsida; order Poales; family Poaceae; genus Aegilops; species Aegilops longissima. The sequence continues at coordinate 54,810,193 of CM038682.1, forward strand.
CCGCGATGAAGGCACCACACTGGGCCGCCTTCTCCTTAGCGGAGGTGCCCAGTTTGGTGTAAAAGAATGCTCCCCACAAATCGATGGTAGGGAGGATGCCGAGGTAGCCTTCGCACATCGTGACGAAGGCAGGCAGCAACATCACGGTGTTGCGCGTGATGTGATGCAGTTGGAGATGATAGAACTCGAGGAACGAGCGGAGAAAGCGGCTCGCCGGCAGGCCAATGCCACGGATGAAGTGCGAGCGAAAGACGACCCGCTCGCCCTCCCCCGGTGCCGGCGAAATCTCCCCCGCAGGAGGCGCGCGCGCCTTCACGTAGCCCGTGCTGGGAAGGCGCCGTGTATGGCAGAGAAAGGCGATGTGGTCCTCGGTGACGTTCGACCCGTCCCAATCTCCTCCCCGCTCACGCGCCATGAGGAGCTCGATGAGGTAAATGGCGGCAGGGAGCTGAGAATTGGCGCGGGGCCAAGAGGGCTCGGGGTGGAAGAGCTCGACGGAGACGAGCAGCGGCAGCACTCCGGCGTGGCTCGGGGGCGCTGCAGCAAGAAGAGGAAGAAGGAGACGAGGACGAGGCAGGAGGGCGCGCATGCTCCGCCGCTCCTGAGGGAGTTCCGTACTAGGGGGTGTCCGGATAGCCGAACTATCATCATCGGCCGGACTCCAAGACTATGAAGATACAAGATTGAAGACTTCGTCCCGCGTCCGGATGGGACTTTCCTTGGCGTGGAAGGCAAGCTTGGCGATACGGATATGTAGATCTCCTACCATTGTAACCGACTCTGTGTAACCCTAACCCTATCCGGTGTCTATATAAACCGGAGGGTTTTAGTCCGTAGGACGAACAACAATCATACCATAGGTTAGCTTCTAGGGTTTAGCCTCCTTGATCTCGTGGTAGATCCACTCTTGTAACACACATCATCAATATTAATCAAGCAGGACGTAGGGTTTTACCTCCATCAAGAGGGCCCGAACCTGGGTAAAACATCGTGTCCCTTGTCTCCTATTACCATCCGCCTAGGCGCACATTCGGGACCCCCTACCGAGATCCGCGGTTTGACACCAACATTGGTGCTTTCATTGAGAGTTCCTGCGTATCGTTACCGATAGGCCCGATGGCTCCTTCGATCATCAACAACGGCGCGGTCCGGGTGAGACTTTTCTCCCGGACAGATCTTCGTGTTCGGTGGCTTTGCTGCTGCGGGCCAATTAAGCAGCCATCTGGAGCAGATCGAAAGCTTCGCCCCTGGCCATCAGGTCAGATTTGGAAGTTTAAACTATCGGCCGATATCCGCGGAGACTTGATCTTGACGGATTCGAGCCGTAATAGCGTGCCGTCTTGTCTCGATGGGCATGATCTAGCTCTGCAGCGAGCGTGCTCGGGAGGCCGCACCGATATCCGCTCCGACCCTTAATCCGGGCGGATTCCCGATCGAGGGCGAGTGGTTGGACACGCCTCGGGGCTACAATCTCCACGGCGATCGAGCGAACTCCATCCTGTCGCTGCGAAGACTCGACTCCGGTGCGGACTCCTCTCCGGACTCCGAACCCTCCGCGCCCTTGCCAATCGAATCCGATTGGGCGCCCGTTATGGAGTTCATGGCGCGGACATCTTTCAGCACTCGCCTTTTGGCGACATCCTGAATTCACTAAAGTCTCTCTCTTTATCCGGAGAGCCCTGGCCGGACTACGGTCAGGAAGGTTGGGATGTGGACGACGAAGAAATTCAACGCCCACCCACCACCCACTTGGTAGCCGCTGTCGGCGATCTAACCGACATGCTGAACTACGACCGAAGACATCGGCGGTATGGGCGGCGATGCGGAGGCGACCAAGACCCAGCGCCTACGAGGGCCTTTGGAAGGCCACCTCGTCATCGACATATACATGGTGGACATCCCAAAAGATGGGAGCGGCGATGGAACAACGGAGGATGACCCTCAAGAAGCAATCGAAGCGCTGCGTCGGTGGCGCCGCTCTAAATCCGCCACAGCAAGAATGAAGACCCGGCACGGAGACAACAATACACGGACAATGCGAAGACAATCCACTCCGGCAAGATCCAGTAGCGGGAAGATGGAGCGCCAGCCCTCATAAGAGAGCGGCGAGAAGAAAAGGTAGAGGATTATATGCCTCCCTCCGGAGCGAAGCAAGCCTCGACGACGATGAATTAAATCGTGCGTGAGAATCCCGTCGAAGAAGGCGTTTTAGGCGCAGGCTTATGGCCACGGCGAACAGCCTCAAGAAAAAGCAGCAACAGCTTAGAGCTGATCGGGATCGCTAGCCGACGGATGGATGAAGTCCTCGCGGCGAAGAGCATGAGCTCGAACGCCCCTCCAAAAGCTACCCTAAACGCAAGCTGCTCCCCCAATTAGAGGAGGAGGCTTACGAACCCGCATCACCAGGAGACAATACGGCTGACCGACCACCCCGTGGTCGTGACAAAAAGCACACGGCCGAAGGGGAACGCTCCGGACCTGCGAGATATATTGGAGGACAAGGCAAGACAATCAAGATAGATATATGGATCGCGTGGGCGCCCCACGGTATGTGACGACAACCGTCGCGCCGGACACAGTAAGTCCGGCCGGGCCGAACAAAACAGACCAAGCTCTTTTGAGCTACGTCGTGATATCGACCAGTACAGAGGCGCCGCACACCCACTATGCTTCACAGACGAAGTAATGGATCATCAAATCCCCGAAGGGTTTAAACCCGTCAATATTGAATCCTATGATGGCACAATAGACCCCGCGGTTTGGATCAAAGACTATCTCCTTCACATCCACATGTCCCGCGGTGACGATCTTCACGCCATCAAATACCTCCCCCTCAAGCTTAAAGGACCAGCCCGGCATTTGCTCAACAGCTTGCCAGCAGAGTCAATTGGGAGCTGGGAGAACCTGGAAGGCGCATTCCTCGATAACTTCCAGGGCACTTATGTGCGACCACCAGACGCTGATGACCTAAGCCACATAATTGAGCAGCCAGACGAATCAGCCAGACAATTCTGGACACGGTTCTTAACCAAGAAAAACCAAATCGTTAACTGTCCGGACGCGGAGGCCCTCGCGGCCTTCAAACATAACATCCGCGACGAGTGGCTTGCCCGGCACCTAGGACAGGAAAAGCCGAAATCCATGGCAGCCCTCACATCACTCATGACCCGCTTCTGCGCAGGTGAGGACAGCTGGCTAGCACGCAGCAACAACCTCAGCAAAAATTCTGGCAGTCCAGACTTCAAGGACCAAAATGGTAGGCCGCGTCGTAACAAAAACAAACGCCGCATTAACGGCGACAATATTGAGGATACAACAGTCAATGCCAGATTCAGAGGCTCTAAACCCGGTCAGCAGAAAAATCCATTCAAAAGAACTACTCCGGGTCCGTCCAATTTGGACCGAATACTCGACCGCTTGTGCCAGATACACGGCACCCCCAAAAAGCCAGCTAACCACACCAACAGGGACTGTTGGGTATTCAAGCAGGCAGGCAAGTTAATTGCCGAAAGCAATGACAAGGGGCTGCATAGCGATGATGAGGACGAGACCCAACCGCCGAACAATAGAGGACAGAAGGGTTTTCCCCCGCAGGTGCGGACGGTGAACATGATATACGCAACGCACATACCCAAAAGGGAGCGGAAGCGTGCACTCAGGGATGTCTACGCGATGGAGCCAGTTGCCCCGAAGTTCAATCCATGGTCCTCTTGCCCGATCACTTTTGACCGAATGGACCACCCCACCAGCATCCGCCATAGCGGATTCGCCGCACTGGTCTTAGACCCAATCGTCCATGGATTTCACCTAACCAGAGTCCTGATGGACGGCGGCTGCAGCCTAAATCTGCTTTACCAGGATAGAGTGCGCAAAATGGGCATAGACCCCTCAAGGATTAAACCTACCAAAACGACCTTTAAAGGCGTCATACCAGGTGTAGAAGCCAATTGTATAGGCTCAATTACACTGGAAGTGGTCTTCGGACCCCTGGATAACTTCCGAGGCGAGGAGTTAATCTTCGACATAGTCCCGTTCCGCAGCGGCTATCATGCCTTGCTCGGACGTACCGCGTTTGCAAAGTTCAACGCGGTGCCGCACTATGCATACCTCAAGCTCAAGATGCCGGGCCCTCGAGGAGTCATCACGGTCAACGGAAACACTGAACGTTCTCTCCGCACGGAGGAACACACAGCGGCTCTCGCGGCAGAAGTGCAATGCAGCCTCTTAAGGCAATTCTCGAGTCCGGCCGTTAAGCGGCGGACATATAGCGCGCCGGAGTAACTTACAACAAGACCACTGGCAAGTTCGAGCACGCGTAGCGATGCGGCTAACCCCAGCTCTGCGAAGCGTCAAAGCAGGTCCGCCGCGATACACCATTATGCTCGAAGACACCATGGGCATGGGGAGAGGGCACGACCACGATAAACCCAGACTGCGGATCAACCACACCAGGGCTCTCAAGTGTGTCGTTCCTTTTCTTTTCTTTTACCTTTTACTTTTTACCCACAAGACTCCGTTTGTCGAAGCCTGTCCGCAGCAGACCTGCCGAACTCACGATGCAACAGCCAGGGAAGGATAAAGGCTACAACGAATATACAGGTGGTCTCCATTACGAGCATTTTTATACACCAATCTGCAGCCTACCCCTGGAGGGGGACATGTTAACAGTCTCATGCCTTGCTTATCGCACTATTTGTATCGTTCTGCATTCGTAGCAGCACTTATTGAATAAAACAATGCAGCACCTTTTTGTTTATAATTGCATTTCTTTTTCATACATATGTTCATTCACGACATGTTGCATCCGTACACTTTGGTACGGCTAATATACACCAGGGGCTTATGTTTCCCGCATTATGGTATAATGAATCCGAACACTTTCACAAGTGCGGCACCCCGAACTTATAGCACTATATGCATCAGCTCGAATCATGTCTTGGGTCAATAGTTGGGTTTGCCCGGCTCCGTGTTTTGGTACCTTACGTTCCGGTATATCGGCTAAGGTAGCACCGGAGAACCATCTGCGATTCCGCCCGATTCGGCTGGGTTAACGCCTCGATGGAAAGCTAAAACTGACCGTCATGATGAGGCGAGAGCCGGTCGCTGTTCGAGAGGTTTTTTGCGAGTCCTTAAAGACTTATGCCGCTTAGAGCGAGGAGCCGGATACTGTCCGGCCAAGGCATGGATAGCGCCCCAAATTCGGCCTTCCGAAGACTAGGGGCTTCGCTGAAATTTAAAATTACAGAATTCTATGGCTAAGTGAGAGTGTTCAAGCATTATAAGTCCGGTTGCCAGGTTCGCTGTGTTGAGCGTCTCCCTAGATGGACCCAAAAATGGGAACAAGAGCGTTCAAGTTTATCCCGAACACCCCAGCACTCGTGGCATGGGGGCTGAAGCCGACGACTTGCCATCTCTCAGATTTGATAAACAGCCGCACAGAAGGTAATATTTTAAATTAACAAGCGTTGCTTAGCGCATATGAACTAAGTTTTCAGCGCACAGGATAACAAATGCGAGTCTACTCAAATATTACATCTTTGGAGCACTCACCCGCAATAGTGCGGGCGCCCTTCAGCACACTCTTATAATACATCTCGGGCGTGCGATGCTCCTTGCCCTCTGGTGGAGGGTCCGTCACAAGCTTCTGGCCATCCATCTTGCCCCAGTGCACCTTTGCGCGGGCAAGGGCCCGACGGGCACCCTCAATACAAGCGGAATGCTTGATCACTTCAACCCATGGGTACGCATCCATCAGCCGCCGCACCAGGCCGAAGTAGCTCCCAGGCATGGCCTCCTTAGGCCACAGCCGAACTATGAGGCCCTTCATGGCCTGTTCGGACGCCTTGTGGAGCTCGACTAGCTGCTTCAGCTGGTCGCTAAGGGGCACCGGATGTCCGGCCTCAGCATACTGAGACCAGAAGACCTTCTCCATCGAGCTCCCCTCCTCGGCCCGGTAGAATGCGGCAGCATCGGACACGCTGTGAGGAAGATCTGCGAACGCCCCTGGAGAGCTCCGAGTTCGGGTAAGCAACAGGTAATTAACACTCACATGCTTACTCTGCATGAAAAATGCCTTACCCGCTGCTATTTTCTTCACCGCCTCAATCTCCTGGAGGGCCTTGTAGGCTTCGGCCTTAACGGCTTTGGCACTCTCAAGAGCCGTTGCAAGCTCGGACTCTCGAGTCTTCGAGTCACGCTCCTAGCTCTCATGTTTTTTCACGAGATCCTGGAGCTCTTGCTGTACCTCCGCCACCCGCGCCTCCTGCTTCTCTCGCTCGGTGCGCTCCGCGGCCGCATTGCATTCGGCCGCAGCCACCGCCTCCTTCAGGGTCGCAACCTCGTTAGTGGCCCCAACAATACCCACGTTATCCTTGTCATTTTTCTTGCAACCAAATCCTTTTCTGTAAGGTACAATTTTCATAAGGTATTACTCACCTTCTTTTTCCTCGAGCTGCTTCTTGGCATGGCCGAGCTCGTTCTCGGACCGCTCGAGGTTTTCCTTCAAAGTATTGACCTCCATGATCAGTCTTGGCGGAGGTCAGCAGCACAGCCTGCAATCCCATATTGACATATTTTTATGACTCCTGCGTTTATCTTTCTAAAGATCCTCAGTCCGGCTTTTCTTTCCGAACACCGAACCGAGCATCAGGGGCTACTGTCTATGCGGCACCATTTTACATATATTGAAATTTCTTACCTCAAAGCCTGTTAGAAGACTGGTACAGGCTTCGGTCAGCCCGCTCTTGGCGGACTGAACTGTCCGGATCATCGCACTCATAACAGTGCGGTTCTCCTCCTCGATGGAGGCGCCGTTGAGCACCTCCAGTAAGCTATCCGGTGCCTCCAGTTGGACGAAGAACACCGGCGTCTTACCCTTCTTGCGAAGGGATCGCTTACCGGACTCCGGAACCACTGAAGGTTCCGGCATGGAGTCCGGACAAGGGTCGGGCTTAGAGCCCCTGGGGGTCTTGCCCCCCACGCGCCTGGAGTCCGGGAGGTTGCCTTGTGGCACCTCCTGCGCCACCTCCTCGTGACCAAGCCCCCTTTGGAGCCTCGCCGCGGCGTTGTCCGCAGCATGAGGCGAGGAGGCGGTCGGAAGCGAAGTACTCTCCATTTCCGACGAGCCCAGGGACCTGCTCGATGAATTGACGAACTCGCCTTTGGGCGGGCTGCACGATTGTTCGACATTAGAGAACACTCTGCAATAATAAAAAGCCATGGGTATCCAGACACTTACGATCTCGCCAGGGGCTTGGCCCTCGTAGGCCAATCCCCCTCGTCGTCGTCGACGTTGGTGGAGAAGTCCGGAGGAAGGGTTCTTCCCTTCTTGGACCCTCCGGCCTCCCCAGGTGGGGCGGCCTTCCTTTTCCTCTCCTCCCCCGCTGGGGGAGAAGCTTCTTCTTCTTCCTCCTCGTCTTCAGGAGAAGATTCTGCTTCAGAATCCGACAGCACCTGGCGTCGGGAGCTCCTTCGAGTTCTCGTGGCCTCCTTCTTGGCCTTCTTCTCCGGCACCACATGGGGTGCCGGAGCCAGCAGCCCCGTCAATCGGGCGTCCGCTGGGTCTTCTGGCAAAGGAGCCGGACAGTTAATCTGTCCGGACGTCTTCAGCCAGACCTGTCGAAGAATAGGGAGTTTTTAGATCCCACGTAGAGTCAATCTATGAAGAAAGAGTCCCGTAAAGGGTAAAATAACTTACCTCGCCGGCTTGACGCCGCGAGCTGTATCCGCGATCTTTGTTAGCGGATGCGGGGGCTTCGGCGCCCTTGAACAACACCTTCCAGGCATCTTCGTACGTGGTATCGAAGAGCCGGCTCAAGGTTCGGTGTTGTGACGGATCGAACTCCACAAATTGAAGTCCCGTTGTTGGCATGGGAGAATCGGCGGAGGAGCATCACGGATTACGCCGACAAGCCCGCGATTCTTGTCCACCAGGTTCCGGACGCGTGTTTGGAGTCCGGATAGCTCGTCGAATCCCCCACTTCAGGCCCAGATCTTTCCATGAAGAGAGCCGTGGGGAATCCAGATCTGAATTGGGGCCGCCACCCATTCAGGGTCGCGTGGCTCGGTGATGTAGAACCACCCCGATTGCCACCCCTTTATTGTCTCCACAAAGGAGCCCTCAAGCCATAGGAATTTGGCCATCTTGCCGACCATGGCGCCTCCGCACTCCGCTTGGCTGCCCTTCACAACCTTCGGCTTGACACTGATGGTCTTGAGCCACAAGCCGAAGTGGGGCTGGATGCAGAGGAAGGCCTCGCACACGACGATAAACGCCGAGACGTTGAGAACGAAATTCGGTGCCATGTCGTGGAAGTCCAGGCCGTAGTAGAACATGAGCCCCCGGACAAATGGGTGAAGTGGAAAACCTAGTCCGCGGAGGAAGTGGGGGAGAAATACCACCCTCTCATGGGGACTGGGGGTTGGAATAAGCTGCCCCGCGTCGGGCAGCCTGTGCGCGATATCGCCGGACAAGTATCCGGCCTCCCGCAGTCTTGTGATGTGCCCCTCCGTGACGGAGGAGGCCATCCATCTGCCTCCCGCTCCTGACATGGTTGGAGAAGGTTGAGGAGGAAAGTGCGGACTTGGGCGCTAGAGCTCGAGTGCGGGAATGGATGAGCAAAGGAGGAAGAAGGCGTAGGTGAAAGGGTGGATCCTTATCCCCTTATATGGGCGGACAAAAACATGTGTCCCCATCGGCCTGGTAAAACTCGCTTATCTCCCAAGCGTCACAATCAATGGCGCGTTGGGTTACCCACGTCCGTATTGATGGGAATCCGGGATAAGGGGAACACGATCTCCGCCTCGACAAGACGTGCTAAGGAAACCGCCGCTAAACGCTACCGAGGTGGAACAATAAAAACAATTTGAGTAAAGGCTTGGTAGTGGTGCGACGTCATGCCACAAAATACGTCGATGATTGATCTGTGTAATATTATTCTCTCTACGGTGGTATGTGGAATTTATTTTGCAGAGCGGACACTATCCTGGTGTTCACGATCTTCTATGAATTATTAGGAGGAAGAACCGCCTTGCAATGCCGAAGACAACATGCGCGCCGGACTCGTCGTCATTGAAGCCTGGTTCAGAGGCTCTCGAGGAGTTCGGACCAGGGGTGTCCGGATAGCGAACTATCATCATCGGCCGGACTCCAAGACTATGAAGATACAATATTGAAGACTTCGTCCCGTGTCCGGATGGGACTTTCCTTGGCGTGGAAGGAAAGCTTGGCGTCGGATATGTAGATCTCCTACCATTGTAACCGACTCTGTGTAACCCTAACCCTATCCGGTGTCTATATAAACCGGAGGGTTTTAGTCCAGGGATGAACAGCAATCATACCATAGGCTAGCTTCTAGGGTTTAGCCTCCTTGATCTCGTGGTAGATCCACTCTTGTAACACACATCATCAATATTAATCAAGCAGGACGTAGGGTTTTACCTCCATCAAGAGGGCCCGAACCTGGGTAAAACATCGTGTCCCTTGTCTCCTGTTACCATCCGCCTAGACGCACAGTTCGGGACCCCCTACCCGAGATCCGCCGGTTTTGACACCGACAGCTCCCCTTCCTCCCCCTACTTATAGCCGGTGGGCTACGAAGCAGAGGGGGCGAGGCATGGGATCGTGGGATTAACTGTGCCCACGACCCCACGTCCCCGCGTTTACCGCGCGAGTTACTGCACGAAGTAATTCCGTGAAGAAGCTCAACCGCCTGCCTCAGCCACAGTGGATCCGCTCGCGTGTCGAGGCCTGGTGGTGGCGGGCCAGCCTGCTGTCGTGTCCCATTGCACGCGTGGGCTAGCAGGCTGGCCCGGCTGGCTCATGCCACATGGCGTGCCCACAACGGGCGGCGAGCCAGGAGGCTTAGCTAGCACGCCACCTGGTTCCCGCCGTTGTGTTCGAAGTTTTTAGACTAGTCCGTCTGGTCACGGCCGGCTCCCTCCAGGCGACACGCCGGGAGTCGGATGAAGCTTCCGTACAGAGCACTCGAAGGAGGAAACTGCTGAGGCTGCTCGGCTCATCAACCGTGACGCCTCACCAGCTTCGGGGACTACTGTCGGAGTAATGGGCCATGGTTGCCTAACCCGAGACCCTGAACCTTTCAAGACATTGGGCCGGCTGCGCCCCATAAACATCCAGAATGAAGCGCTGTCTCCGGGTAGCCGGCTGGCCCAAATGGCCGGCTGCCGGAAGGCGGCCAAGGTCCAGAAGACGGCACCAAGACGGGCCGACTCCCAGCAGGCAGCCTCTAGAGAGGCCGGCTCCTAGAAGTCGGCCCCCGGAGCCCTCAAAGGCTGCGCCTCCGTTAAGAAGACAAGACAGGGTGTGGCTACAGTGTAGTCCATCACCCCCACGTCCAGGGCAAGGTGCGGCCACAGGGCCCCGTACAGGCGGAGATCTTCGCACGGTGCGGCACTGTTGCCACTCCGCCCTTGACGTCACTCCTGTCAGGCGGTGCCCTACCCCCACGACGGCCTGTCGGTACGGCCTGCAGGCGGCGGGCCCTACCAGGTAGCGAGAGCCCGGAAGACGGCGGAAGCCTGACCAGTCGGACCTGAGGGAGGCCAGCTTCCAGCAGGCGGCCCGTTCCTTCCTCTGGGCCCATGCACCATTAACCAGATGAGACACGGTTTGGCTACAGTAATCTCCCACCAGACGGCGGGACTGTAGCCACGCTCCCCTGACCAAGCATGCGTCATTAGCATCACGGCTATAGTAATCAGTAGCCGGCAATACTCGCGAGCGGCGGGAGCGGCCTGTCAGCTCCGTACGAGACCAGTCGACGGGGCCCACCATGCAGCGGGCCCCTGCAGCCGGCGGAGAAGCCGGCGACCAGAGACACTGACAGCCGGGTCCTACACCCGGCCAGAGTACCATTGTGCCCCTGGGGGTAGGCCTATATAAACCCTCTAGGGCACCCATGCAAAGGGTTCACACCAGTTAGAACTAGACTGACAAATAGAGAGAGGAGAGGGCGAACCCTGCCTTCTTCCACCTCTAGCATACAGCTCGAGGAGCACCATTGTACTCACTAGTGCCTTAGTGATCATGCGGAGACCTCGCAGAGCAGGACTAGGGGTGTTATCTCCTAGGAGAGCCCCAAACCTGGGTAAAATGCGCCGTCTTTCGTGTCTACGCCTCATCTCGCTTCCAGGCACCGGCGACGTTCTACTCGATCCCACCATGATAAGCCATCCATTGGCATATGTCACACCCAACCCTCGACAACGGGCCGCCTCCCAGCCTCCCTCGCCCGCTCGACAGCTCCCCCGCCATCGGAGATAGACCCTCGACCCTCCCCCCACCCCAAGGTTGCGAGCCTGTCCCTTCCCGACATCTCTTCCACGCGACCTCGCCCCACCCCACGTTCTCCCCCAAGTGCTTTGTCGAGTGTCATGGAAAAAACTCTTGGCAAAATTGTGGAACTCACGCAAAATGTGCTCTATCGAGTGCTACACACGGCAAAAGGGGGTATGCAGGGAAGCAAAATCGTGCTTTTTTCCTTCTCGGGAAGTTGCGCTTCCCGTGGAAGGCTTCATCAAAAACCAGAAAAAAAGATTTTTTTCATCAAAACCTAGGGAAAAAAAGACAAAAACATGTGTAAAAAACAAAATTTTAAGGGTGTACCAGCACACGACATGTGGCAGCAGTTGGGCACATCACTTGATGCGCTCTCAGTGCCTCAAAGTAACCTCGGCAGGAACCCTCGACGAAAAACCCATTAGATAGTTGGAGTACTCCTTGCGTCAAATAGGAGTGTGGCCACAAGGGGAGTGCGTCCTGGTGGGCCGGCCCAGTAGCCTGTAGCACTCTACCGCAAATTGGTCAAAATCTAAAACATGACGTTTGAGCAAAGCTCGCATGGCTAGCTAGTCAAGCTGATGAAACTTTGCCAATTACTATGTCGCGTTGAACAGTAAAAACTATGTGCAACATCACATATGAACTTTTTTTGAAATTTCAAAACACGATTGTTGTTAAAATGAATGGTTTCTGGAACATGGACTCTTTCCAAATTTATGAATAAAATTTGGAAACTAGAGCAATTTTTTGACTCTATGAAGGTTTTTTTTAAACACAAACTTTTTTTGAAATTTTAAAACACGATTATTATTTTAATGCAACCTTTCTTAGATTTCAAAACACGTTTTTTTAAAGAATACTTTTTTAAAATCAAAAAAAAGTTTGAAAACTTGAACATTTTCAAAAGTATTCGGAATTGTGCACATTTTCTTAAAAAATATGAAAGAATTTAGGAAAACTTCAAAGTTTTTCAAAGCACGAATATTTTTTGGGAAAAATGAAACAAAATCAAATTCCGAACAGTTTTTGAACATTTTTTTAGAAATGTTGAATTTATGGAAAAAAAGGAAAGAAATATGAAAGAAAGGAAAACCGGTGAAGAAAGAAAACAAAAGAAGAAAAAACTAAAAAATAATGTAAGAAAAAAAAACAATCCTAGCTACTTGGGATGGTACATATGCGGTTTGCTCACTGCTGATTTTCCAGATTTTTTTAGGGAAAAAACCAAAGTTTTAATCATCAAACACCATAGAGTGTGCGATAGAGTTAGGGTCGTAGCATTGGTTAAACCAAACGTGACGTCCCGGACCTAACGAAAGAGAAAGACTGGCTAGACTATGTGCTTCGACATTGATAGCATGACCTTTAAAAGAAACATTACTATCAAATAAAGACGGTTGCAACTTAATCTCTTGGATAATGGCTCGTTTCCCACATAGTTTGCTCATATTTTTTAGAGAAAATTTAGCCTTGATGGGCTTGGAAATCAGGCCAGCCAATCTCGAGTGCGACCGACTCATCTTTGTCCAGTAGAAAGCATGCCACGTCGCCCTAGAGCCCACCCTTATCTTTCTTTTTACAGGACCCGTATATGTTCTATTCCTCCAGCAAGCCTGGTCGCCGCCAAGCCTCTCTCGCCCGCCCGACAGCTCCCCCGCCACCAGGGCTAAGCCCTGGATCCCCCAACTCCCAGGTTGCGAGCTTGTCCCATCCCTCCCTCTCTTCTGCGCAGCCTCGCCCCACCCCATCTTCTCCCCCACCGATGCTCTGCCGAGTGTCTTGGAAAAAACTCTTGGTAAAATATTGGAACTCTGGCAAAATGTGTTTCCCGATTGCTACACTCGGCAAAAGGGGTATGCACGGCACTGTTTTGGTTGTCCAGATTGCATACGACCTCAGATGAAGATGATCCCAAAATCAAAAAATTTCATTTTTAACGAGGTGATTAATTTTCATGTTCAGAACTTTTCCATTTTAGGCCATGTTATTTACACTTTTTGCAATGCCAAAATATGGTCTCAAATGAATATGGCGTTGGTCATATTTATTGCATAGTTTCTGACAATTGGCCTAAACATGGCATTTTGGTGCATCTCGCCATTACAAACAATGATGCCAAATAGAGTTTCCAAAATTTTGTACAAAAAATAATTTTCCCATTTTCTGAGTTTAAAAAATGGATATTTTGTGAAGCGGGTAAAAAAACATAGTGCAAAATGGCACCACCCCAATTTTCATAAAAAGTAGACCACATGTTTTAGAAAATTCACAGGTTTTGTGGATCTTCTAGATTTCTAGTTACTTTCGCACATTTAAATTCAAAGTTGAACTTTAAGTGTGTGATAGCTCTGTCCTAAAAATTAGCAAAAATGTAATATTTTTTTAGGTATATGCAAGTAGTCATTTTATGAAATGGCCACTTAAGTTTGAGAGATTCAGCCCCTTGCCATGACTATCCATGCCAGGCATTTTGACCCCATTTTGGAGAAATGAAACAAAAATGATACAAGTTCAAAAAATGCAATCCATTCATATGGACTCCTTTTATGTGTACTAGTTAGGATGAAAATACCAAAATTCAATATGAAAACTTTGAAAGAAAAATATCCATCACAAAACGGGCTATCATGTATGAACCTTCACGGCTTTCAAGTCAAAGGACCAAGGTGACGACAATATCCATTGCATAGTTTATTACATTATGCCCAAATTAGACATATAGGTGAATCATGCCATTACAAATAATGTTGCAAAATGAGTTTCCATCTTTTTGTACAAAAAAATCGTTTTCTATTTTCTGACTGAGCAGTACTGTCGAGTGGTTTTGTTGCTAACTGAGCAGTACTATGACAAATAAAGAGAAAGTGATATATTCAATTCAAGAAAATCAAGAACTTCATAAGAACTAAGACTAACGCATCACTATGTAAAGCTCTTTAGCTCCTATGCTTTTTATCATCCCAGTGCATTTTTTGTGATAAACAAACTCAGAGATTAATAATGCATCGGACAATTTGGACATGGAAAGAAGGGCTAACAATTCCTCAAAGATTGCTTTTGGTGCCACTGAAACTCAGCTTTTTCATGCACTATTTTCTTGCTTTAACGCAAAGATAGATACATAAAGACACCCTGGTAGTAGCTGTCCGGTGCTCAACTTTTGAAGTTGTGTATCCGCATGTGCCCGCGTAGCATGTTTCGATGTTGCGGCCAAGCGAACACTCTGGTACGTGGGCACCTGCTAATTAATTCTGTCATTAGCCCTCGTGAATGGTGTGGCTGATGGTGGACACCCCACGAACATGTCCACTTGCATCTTGACTTCCTCTGGACCCATCATCGTGACTTCTGACATGGTTTCGTCTACAGGATGAAATTAGATGCTACTCCTTGCGTTTCAAAATAGTTGACTCAACTTTATACTAACTTTATATTACAGTTAGTATAAATTTGAGTCAACTATTTTTGAACGGAGGGAGTAGATTTTACGAACGGAGGGAATAGATAACTTGTGCATATAAACATCATAGTCAGTAGTCGAGGGTAGAAAGAACTCACATACATGATCTATATTGACAAATTTAGTTTGGACAGAGATGGAGTAATCAATTTTGGACATGTGGATGGCATTCAAATATGTCGGTTGCCAAACTGAATCAAGAAGGCCACAACACATAAAAATTGTAAACTATGGCAAGCAGTTTGTAATATCTGCTTATTTGGATGAACAAACCGGTGTGTCCACGACACACAGACACGACACCCCCAACACCCGACACCTCTTCGGCCTCCTGTTGACCGAAAAGGTGATTTTCGGCCTTCCAGAGGCGGACGGGGTCATATATTTATGAATTATGAGTTAGGTCATATGTTTTCCAATTTTGTTTTGAAAAACATCATATATATTTGCGTTGATCGGGTGGATTTAAATGTGCAGTTGTTTCATCGCTATGAGGGTCTGGTGTTCAACGACCTCCCCGTGCGTTCGACGAGCTCCGCCCCTACGTTCGTGGGTGAGCACAAATGACATCTCCTCCTCTCCCCCTTCATTTGCTCTGTTCCGGTCTTCGTGCCGATGAAACTTACTAGCTATATGTGTATTCAATCATCAGTATGCATGACCACTTTGCGTGTCCCGTTCGAAAGGGTTACATCTATAAATATGCATTCATTTGCATATTTATAACCGTAATTCTTTCGAATTGTCCAACTTATCCATGGACAGCCCGAGTATGTGTAGATTGGGTTCGTTTTCCCATATGCTCTGCTCCAGATCCGATGCAGAATTTCGTCAGTGCCTCTCTGTTGTTCTCCGGGTACACATCCTCTCTGCTTATTGCCGAGACGTGTATCAGGAGAACAGCGGGGAGGTGCTGCCGAAATTTTGTGTCGGATCCGGAGGAGAGCATGGGAAAACGAACCCAATCTACACATACTCGGTTGGGATTAGGACCTATCTTTACCTATTAGCGTCTAGGTTGCATGGACATAATAAAACTGAGAAACTCTATTAACTGATGAATATGGTTTGTTGAATTATGTATGTATTTCTTGTGTGTCCAGTAGCTAGGCAAGATGAGTGATCGTGTGTGGATGTACACCGGTCACCCTAGTCAGAAAGACATGACCCTGAATGGATGACAAAACCAAGGGGTTTATCGAGCCGCATTTGCAAATGGACAGAAACAACCTGGTGCCCTGTGTCGAAAAGCATAACTATCGTAAGATGTCGAGTTTGAAATGATCAAACACCTGCAGAAGTGGGGTTTACGCCCGGTTATACGATGTGGACATTTCATGGTGAGTTCATGTGACGCTTCGATTCAATCGTACACTAATCATGCACGCAAATGTGTACGATCAAGATCGAGGACTCACGGAAGATATCACAACACAACTCTACAAATAAAATAAGTCATACAAGCATCATAATACAAGCCGGGGCCTCGAGGGCTCGAATACAAGTGCTCGATCATAGACGAAGTCAGCGGAAGCAACAATATCTGAGTACGGACATGAGTTAAAAAGGTGCCATAAGATGGCTAGCACAAACTGGGATACAGATCGAAGAGGAGCAGGCCTCCTGCCCGAGATCCTCCTAGGTTACTCTGGTGGTCGTCCGCCGGGCTGCACGTAGTAGTAGGCACCTCGAGTAGTAGTCATCGTGGCGGTGGCGTCGGCCCTGGGCTCCATCGTGCTGTTGCAGCAATCGAGTAGAGATAGGGGAAAAGGGGAACAAGGCAACCGTGAGTACTCATCCAAGTACTGCAAGCAAGGAGCTACACTACATATGCATGGATATATGTGTAAAGGCCATATCATGGACTGAATCGCAGAATGCCGTAATAAGAGGGGATAGTTAGTCTTAACGAAGACTACGCTCGGACACCTGTCTTGCAATAGGTAGGAGGAACAATCAAGTCCTCCAAGTAACATCACATAGCAATAATCCTACCCGCCATTCCTCCTCATATCCACGAGAGAGAGCGACCACCGGTTGTATCCGCACTTGGAAGGGTGTGTTTTATCAAGTATCCGGTTCTAGTTGTCATAAGTCAAGGTACAACTCCAAGTCGCCCTGTTATCAAGATCACGGCTATCCGAATAGATTAACTTCCCTGCAGGGTGCACCATCTTACCCAGACGCTTGATCCCATTTGGCGGACACACTTTCTGGGTCATGCCCGCCGCTGAAAATCAACACGCCGCAGCCCCACCTAGGCACAACAGAGAGGCCAACACGCCGGTCTAAACCTAAGCCGCAGGGTCTGGGCCCATCGCCTTGAGCACACCTGCACGTTGCGTGACTGTGCCGAAGCAGACCTAGCCTAACAGCGTTCTAGTCCAATCCGGCAGCGCCGCTCCGTCCGCCGACGTCTGAAGTGCTTGGGCCGATACCACGACGGATACCCATAACTACTCCCGCGTAGATGGTTAGTGCGTATAAGCTCGTAGCCAACTCAGATCAAATACCAAGACCTCGTTAAGCGTGTTAAGTATCCGCGAACGCCGAACAAGGCCAGGCCCACCTCTCTCCTAGGCGGTCTCAACCTGCCCTGCCGCTCCGCCTCAAAGATCCACTCGCGGGTGCTCCATCAGCCGACCCGACTTTAGTCTCACATGTATCATGTATAAGTATATAGTATATACCCGTGATCAACTCCCGAGTGATCACGGCCCGATAGTATAGCACGGCAGACGGACAAGAAAGTAGGGCCACAGATGAAAGTACTAGCATCCTATACTAAGCATATAGGATTGCAGGTAAGGTAACAATGGTTACAAGGACAAAGCTATGCAGCGCAAAGATAGGGTATCTCAAAATAAGAATATGCTATACTACTCTAATGCAAGCAGTGTAGATAAGAGTAGGCGATATCTGGTGATCAAGGGGGGGGGGCTTGCCTGGTTGCTCTGGCAAGAGAGAGGGGTCGTCAACACCGTAGTCGAACTGGCCAGCAGCAGCGTCGGTCTCGTAGTCTACCGGAGAGAAGAGGGGGAAGAAACAATGAATACAAAGTAAACAGATGCATATCGATGCATGACATGCCAAGAAGCGATGCTAGGCGTGCCCTAACGTGGTATGAGGGGTACTGGTTAGGGGGGAAAACATCCGGGAAAGTATTCCCGGTGTTTAGGGTTTTCGGGCAGAGGAGCCGGAGGGGAAAAGTTGCAGGTTCGATAGGTTAGGGGTGTGTGGTGGACGAACGGACTGCGTATCCGGATTCGTCTCGTCGTTCTGAGCAACTTTCATGTTGAAAATATTTTAATCCGAGTTACGGATTAAAAGATATGATTTTTAAAAGATTTTATTAATTTCTGGAATTTAATTAATTATTTAATTAATTCGAAAATGTATTTATGACGTCAGCATGATGTCATGCTGACGTCAGCAGTCAACAGGGTTGACTGAGTCAACCCTGACAGGTGGGTCCCGCATGTCATTCTCTAATATCTAATTAACCTAATCAGATTTAATTAACATTTTTTAATTACGTTAATTAGTGATTAGGTTTAATTAATCAGAATTAATTAGATTAATTAATTACTTAACTAATTAATTAATTAATTAATTAATTAAATCAGAGTTAATTAAGTTAATTAATTTTATTATTCACTATTTATTTTATATATAGATTTCCTTTTAGTTTCTTTTCTTCTTTTTTTTTGAAGCGTTCTGGGGCGGGGCCCCACATGTCATTGGCCCTAAGGGCCATAGCGGGTGCGGGTCTTGCGGCTGCCCCGGTGCGGTTGGGAGCACGCCCGTGCGAGGGCACGGGGCAACAAGGGCGCAGCCCGACGGGCAGCGGCGCGGCCGCCCGGGCGAAGCGATGCCCTGTGGGCGATTTGCCTGCAGCGCAAGACGCCGGCCGGCAGCGGATCCGGCGGCGCCAGAGGGCGCGCCATCTGCGGCGGTTGCAGGCCGAGCCCATGATGAAGCCGAGGCCGGAGAGGAAGCGGTGACCGGCGGGCGTGGCGTCAGCGGACGTCGCCGGGGGGGACGACGGGAGGTCCGGGGGAAAGCGCCGTCGCCGGGAAAGAGAGGGGAAAGCACGGCATGGGCGTGGCGGTAGGCACGGTAAACGGGGGGTGGTGCTGCTCGCGAGGGGGAAAGGAGAGGGAGGAGGGGAACGGGGCGTGGCCGCGGACGGCCGGAGGGTCGGAGCCGGAGACGGAGCTCCGGGCGACGGCGTCCTTCGAGAGGGGGAGAGGGGAACGACGGGGGAGAGTGAGGCGAAGCTCACAGCGGGCGGCGTGGGGTCTAGGCGGCGGGCGTGGTGAAGGGTGATGGCGTCCGGCGAGGAGGCGGGCGGGGAGCGTCACGGCCGGGAGGCGCCCGTGAGGTGGGGAGGTCGGGTTGACCCCGGTGGCGAGCCCTGCTAGGCGAGGAGGGGAGGAGGGAGCCAGGCGGTGGAGAGGAGGAGGGGGAGCGGGCGACGGTTGGGGGCGGGGGGCCGGCCACACGACAGGGCGCTGGCGGGTCTCGCCCGATCTGGATCGGGCGAGGAGAGGAAAGGGATCGGGAGGGAATGTGGGGCTAGGGTTCCACAGATGGGGTAGGGGTGGATAAATGGGCCGGTTGGGCCGGGCCGGGAGGGACTGGCCAGGTGAGGGGCGGGGGGGGGTTCGTTGGGCAGGGGAAGGGCTGGCCCAGATGGGCCAGGGGGGTTCCCTCCTTCTCATTTTGTTTTCCTTTTTTTTTCTTATTTTCTGTTTTAGTTTAATTAAAATGCCAAAACATTTTACAAAATTTTGTGCACCCCACCATAATTAGGTTTGCTATTTTAGACAACCCCCGAACATTTTAGATTTAGTTTTTGAAACTTTTCATCGTTTGCTTTTGTTTTGATTTTGTTTTAAAACGGGTTCGAATTAACGTGAGGTTAGCCACAGTAACCGGGGTGATTACTGTTCCTTAATCATCCGGGTGTTACAGTCTGCCCAATGTTCCATAGCTGAGGAGGGCCGTCGTCGCACCGACAAGCATGGTACTGGGATGGAAGACATGGTGCAAGACTTTGATGATGCTCGGGATTCGGACAATGAGATGGAGGAATCTGTAAAGGCCTTCAATGATATGTTAGAGTCTTCGAAGCGTACTCTCCATGAGCACACCGAGCTTTGTCAGCTGGATGCCATTGCACAAGTAATGACTCTGAAGGCTCAATTCAACTTGGGCAGAGAATGCTATGACGCGATGGTGACACTATTTGGACGCTTTCTACCCAAAGGCCATATAATGCCTGCAAACCTGTACCAGTCGGACAAAATCCTCCATGTACTTAAGATGCCCTATGAGAAGATAGATGCCTGTGAGAATGGATGTGCCTTATTTGGGCTCCAGTATGCGGACTTGAACTATTGTCCCATTTGCAAGTCTTCCAGGTATGTTGAGGTAGACAACGGTATGGGTGAGAAGAGTCAGACCAAAATCCCCATTAACGTTCTTCGGTATATGCCAATCATACCAAGACTTCAACGTCTATTCATGGTCGAAGAGACGGCCAGACAGATGACATGGCACAAATTGGGCAAAAGAACCGAACGGTATGCAGATGGGAATCTGATGATGGTACACACATCGGATGGTGTTGCATGGAAACACTTTGATGCATTGCATGATGAAAAGGCGGCAGATCCAAGGAATCCTCGAGTAGCCATCAGCACGGATGGGTTCAATGTGTTCGGTATGATGGCAGCCCAATACAGTTATTGGCCTGTATTTGTCATTCCACTCATTCTCCCCCCCCCCCCCCCTGGACAGATTATGCAAAGAAAGAACATTTTCCTGACGTTGATAATTCCAGGGCCCAACTAACCGGGGAAGAATATGAATGCGTACATGCAGCCACTTAAGGATGAACTGCAAGAAGCTAGGGATAATGGGATCAAGACATACGACGCCACTACAAAAGGATCAACCACAGGGGGCTCTCAAGTGTGTCGTTCCTTTTCTTTTCTTTTACCTTTACTTTTTACCCACAAGACTCCGTTTGTCGAGAATACATCGTCAGCGGACACTGCCGAACTCCGCGATACAGCCAGGGAAGGATAAGGCTAGCGAATATACAGGTGGTCTCCATTCTGCATTTTATACACCAATCGCAGCCTACCCACAGAGAGGACATGTGCTGATCTCATGCCTTGCTTATCGCACTATATTTGTATCGTTCTGCATTCGTAGCAGCACTTATTGAATAAAACAATGCAGCACCTTTTTGTTTATAATTGCATTTCTTTTCATACATATGTTCATTCCGACATGTTGCATCCATTACACTTTAGTGCAGCTAATATACACCGAGGGGCTTATGTTTCCGCATTATGGTATAATGAATCCGAACACTTTCACAAGTGCGGCACCCGAACTTATAGCACTATATGCATCAGCTCGAATCATGTCTTGGGTCAATAGTTGGGTTTGCGGCTCCGTGTTTTGGTACCTTACGTTCGGTATATCGGCTAAGGTAGCACCGGAGAACCACTGCGATCCGCCCGATTCGGCTGGAGTTAACGCCTCGATGGAAAGCTAAAACGACCGTCATGATGAGGCGAGAGCGATCATTCGAGAGGTTTTTCGAGTCATAAAGACTTATGCGCTTAGGCGAGGCGAGATACTGTCCGGCCAAGGCATGGATAAGCGCCCCAAATTGACCTTCGAAGACTAGGGGCTTCGCTGAAATTTAAAATTACAGAATTCTATGGCTAAGTGAGTGTTCAAGCATTATAAGTCCGGTTGCCGGATTCGATGTGTTGGCGTCTCCCTAGATGGACCCAAAAATGGGAACAAGAGCGTTCAAGTTTATCGAACACCCGGCTTTCGTGGCATGAAATTGAAGCCGACGACTTGCCATCTCTCAGATTTGATAAACAGCCGCTGGAAGGTAATATTTTAAATTAACAAAGCGTTGCTTAAGCGCATATGAACTAAGTTTTCAGCGCCGCAGGATAACAAATCTTGAGTCTACTCAAATATTACATCTTTGGAGCACTCACCCGCAATAGTCGAGGCGCCCTTGAACACCTCTTATAATACATCTCGGCGTGCGATGCTCCTTGCCCTCTGGTGGAGGGTCCGTCACAAGCTTCGGCATCCATCTTGCCCAGTGCACCTTCTGCGAGCAAGGCTGACGAACACCCTCAATAGCGGAATGCTTGATCACTTCAACCATAGATACGCATCCATCAGCCCGCACCAGGCAGTAGCTCCAGGCATGGCCTCCTTAGGCCACAGCCGAACTATGAGGCCCTTCATAGCCTGTTCGGACGCCTTGTGGAGCTCGACTAGCTGCTTCAGCTGGTCGCTAAGAGCACGGATGTCCGCCTCAGCATACTGAGACCAGAAGACCTTCTCCATGAGCTCCCTCCTCGGCCGGTAGAATGCGGCAGCATCGGACCGCTGCGAGGAGAGATCTGCGAGCATCCCACAGAGAGCTCGAGTTCGGGTAAGCAACATAATGCACTCACATGCTTACTCTGCATGAAAAATGCCTTACCATGCTATTTTCTTCACACCTCAATCAATCTCACAGAGGCCTTGTGAAACCGGCCTTAGCAGCTGGCACTCTCAGAGCCGTTGCAAGCTTCGGACTCTCGAGTCTTGAGTCACGCTCCTAGCTCTCATGTTTTTCACGAGATCCTGGGCTCTTGCTGTACCTCCGCCAGCGCCTCCTGCTTCTCTCGCTCGGTCGCTCAGGCTGCCGCGTGCGATGGCCGCAGCCACGCCTCCCAGTGCTTAACCTCGTTAGTGGCCCCAACAATACCATGTTATCCTTGTCATTTTCTTGCAACCAAATCCTTTTACATAGGTACAATTTTCATAAGGTATTACTCACCTTCTTTTCCTCGAGCTGCTTCTTGGCATGGCGAGCTCGTTCTCGGACGCTCGAGGTTTTCCTTCAAAGTATTGACCTCCATGATCGGTCTGTGAGAGTCAGCAGCTCAACCTGCAATCCCATATTGACATATTTTTTATGACTCCTGCGTTTATCTTTCTAAAGATCCTCAGTCCGCTTTTCTTTCGAACACGAACCGGAATCGAGGGGCACTACTGTCTATCGGCACCATTTTACATATATTGAAATTTCTTACCTCAAAGCCTGTTAGAAGGCGTACAGGCTTGATCGCCTCTTGGCGGACTGAACTGTCGGATCATCGCACTCATCCAGGTCGGTTCTCCTCCTCGATGGGCGCGCGTTGAGCACCTCCGGTAAGCTATCGTGCCTCCAGGTTGGGCGAAGAACGGCGTCTTACCCTTCTGCGAAGGATGGCTTACGGACTCGGAACCCTGAAGGTTCGGCATGGAGTCCGGACAAGGGTCGAGCTTAGAGCCCGGGGGTCTTGCCCCCACGCCTGAGTCAGGAGGTTGCCTTGTGGCACCTCCTCGCCACCTCCTCGTGACCAAGCCCCTTTGGAGCCTCGGCGTGTCCATAGCATGAGGCGAGGAGGATCGAGCCAAGTACTCTCCATTTCCGAGGAGCCGGGGACCTGCTCGATGAATTAGCGAACTTCGCCTTGCGCGGAGCTGCACGTGTTGACATTAGAGAACGCAATAATAAAAAGCCATGGGTATCCAGACATACGATCTCGCCCGAGGGCTTGGCCCTCGTGGGCCAATCCCCTCTCGTCGTCGTCGGCGGAGATCCGGAGGAAGGTTCTTCCCTTCTTGGACCCTCGGCCTCCCAGGTTGGGCGGCCTTCCTTTCCTCTCCTCCCCGCTGGGAAGAAGCTTCTTCTTCTTCCTCCTGCGTCTTGAGGAGAGATCTGCTTCGAATCCGACAGCACCCAGCGTCGGGAGCTCCTTGAGTTCGTGGCCTCCTTCTTGGCCTTCTTCTCCGGCACATGGGGTGCGGAGCCAGCTACCCGTCAATGAGGCGTCCGCTGAGTCTTCGGCAAAAGGCCGGACAGTTAATCTGTCCGGACGTCTTCGTCGGACCTGTCGAAGAATAAGGAGTTTTAGATCCCGTAGAGTCAATCTATGAAGAAAGAGTCCGTAAAGGTAAAATAACACCTCGCCCGGCTTGGCAGCGCGAGCTGTATCCGATCTTTGTTGGCGGATCACGAGAACCAGCCTTGAACAACACCTTCCGGGCATCTTCGTGCGTGGTCGAAGAGCCGGCTCAAATTCGGTGTTGTGGCGGATCGAACTCCACAAATTGAAGTCCGTTGTTGGCATGGGAGAATTGGCGGAGGAGCATCACGGATTACGTCGACAAACTGCGATTCTTGTCCACCAGGTTCGGACGGCGTGTTTGGAGTCGGATAGCTGTCGAATCCCCCCTTCAGGCCCGTATCTTTCCATGAAGAGCGTGTGGGAATCCAGATCTGAATGGGGCGCCACCCATTCGGTCGCGTGGCGGTGATGTAGAACCACCCGATTGCCACCTTTATTGTCTCCACAAAGGAGCCCTCAAGCCATAGGAATTTGGCCATCTTGCGACCATGGCGCCTCCGCCCTCCCTTGGCTGCCCTTCACAACCTTGACGGCTGACTTGATGGTCTTGAGCCACAAGCGAAGTGGGGCTGGATGCTGAAGGAAGGCCTCGCACCACGATAACGCCGAGGCGTTGAAGCGAAATTGGTGCCATGTCGTGGAAGTCCGGGCCGTAGTAGAACATGAGCCCGGACAAATGGGTGAAGTGGAAAACCTAGTCCTGGAGGAAGTGGGAGAATACCACCCTCTCATGAGGGACTGGGGTTGGAATAAGCTGCCCAGCGTCAGGCACACTGTCTGTGATATCGCGGGACAAGTATCCGGCCTCCAGGATCTTGTGATGTGCCCCTCCGTGAGGAGGCCATCCATCTGCCTCCCGCTCTTGACATGGTTGGAGAAGGTTGAGGAGGAAAGTGCGGACTTAGGCGCTAGAGCTCGAGTGCGAGAATGGATGAGCAAAGGAGGAAGAAAGGCGTGGGTGAAAGGGTGGATCCTTATCCTTATATGGGCGGACAAAACATGTGTCCCCATCGGCCTGGTAAAACTAGCTTATCTCCCAGCGTCACAATCAATGGCGCGGTTGGGTTACCCGTCCGTATTGATGGGAATCCGGGATAAGGGAACACGATCTGCCTCGACAAGGCGTGCCAAGAAACCGCAGCTAAGCTGAGGTGGAACAATAAAATTTGAGTAAAGGCTTGGTAGTGGTGCGGCGTCATGCCACAAAATCGTCGATGAATTGATCTGTGTAATATTATTCTCTCTCACGGTGGTATGTGGAATTTATTTTTGCGAGCGGACACTATCCTGGTGTTCACGATCTTCTATGAATTAGGAGGAAGAACCGCCTTGCAATGCGAAGACAACATGCGCGCCCGACTCGTCGTCATTGAAGCCTGGTTCGAGACTCGAGGAGTTCGGACCAGGGGTGTCGGATAGCGAACTATCATCATCGGCGGACTCCAAGACTATGAAGATACAATATTGAAGACTTCGTCCGTGTCCGGATGGGACTTTCCTTGGCGTGGAAGGAAAGCTTGGCGTCTGGATATGTAGATCTCCTACCATTGTAACCGACTCTGTGTAACCCTAACCCTATCCGGTGTCTATATAAACGGAGGTTTTTAGTCCGTGGATGAACACAATCATACCATAGGCTAGCTTCTAGGGTTTAGCCTCCTTGATCTCGTGGTAGATCCTCTTGTAACACACATCATCAATATTAATCAAGCGGGCGTGGGGTTTTACCTCCATCAAGAGGCCGAACCTGGGTAAAACATCGTGTCCCTTGTCTCCTGTTACCATCCGCCTAGGCCTGCATTCGGGACCCCCTACCGAGATCCGCGGTTTGACACCGCAGCTCCCTTCCTCCCCTACTTATAGCGGTGGGCTCTGAAGCGGAGGGGGCGAGGCATGGGATCGTGGGATTAACTGTGCCCGACCCCGTCCCAGCTTTACCTTGAGGATTCTTCGCGTAATTCCGTGAAGAAGCTCAGCACGCCTCGGCCCGCAGTGGATCCGCTCGCGTGTCGAGGCTGGTGGTGGCGGGCCACTTCTTTGTCGTGTCCCATTGCAGCGTGGGCTGGCAGGCTGGCCCGGCTGGCTCATGCCACATGGCGTGCCCTGGCAGGCGGCGAGCCAGGAAGCACGCCACAGTTTCGCCGTTGTGTTGAAGTTTTAGACTAGTCCGTCACGGTCACGGCCGGCTCCCTCCGGCGACACGCGGAGATCGGATGGCTTCCGTCTGAGAGCACTCGAAGGAGGAAACTGCTGAGGCTGCTCGGCTCATCAACCGTGACGCCTCACCAGCTTGGGACTACTGTAGCCGGATAATGGGCCATGGTTGCCTAACCGAGACCTGAACCTTTCAAGACATTGGGCAGCTGCGCCCCATAAACATCGAATGAGCGCTGTCTCCGGTAGCCGGGTAGCCCAAATGGCCGGCTGCGGAAAAGCTGACCAAGGTCGAGAAGGCGGCACCAAGGCAGGCCGACTCCAAGGCAGCCTCTAGAGGCCGGCTCCTAGAAGTCGGCCCGAGGCCCTCAAAGGCTGCGCCTCCGTTAGAAGACAAGGCAGGGGTGTGGCTGATGTAGTCCATCACCCCCACGTCGAGGCAAGAGTGCGGCCAGGGGCCCCTGCAGCGGAGATCTTCGCGCAGTGCGGCACTTGTGCCACTCCGCCCTTAGCGTCCTCCTCGGCGGTGCCCTACCCCACGGCCTGTCGAGTCACGGCTGCAGGCGGCGGGCCCTACCGGTGAGCGGAGGCGGCGGAAGCCTGACGGTCGGACTGAGGAGGCCAGCTTCCAGCGGGCGGCCGTTCCTTCCTCAGCCCATGCACCATTAACAGATGAGACACGGTTTGGCTCTGTAATCTCCACCCGGCGGCGGGTAGCCACGCCCCCTGACCAAGCATGCGTCATTAGCATCACGGCTATAATGTCAGTAGCGGCAATACTGCATGCGGCGGGAGCGGCTGTCATTCCGTCTGAGACGGTCAGCGGGCCCACCATCTGTGAGCCCCTGCGGCGGCCGGAGCCGCGACGAGACTCTTGACAGCGGGTCCCACCCGCAGTACCATTGTGCCCCTGAGGTAGGCCTATATAAACCCTCTAGGGCACCCATGCAAAGGTTCACACAGTTAGAACTAGGCCGACAAATAGAGAGGAGAGGCGAACCCTGCCTTCTTCCACCTCTAGCATACAGCTCGAGGAGCACCATTGTACTCACTAGTGCCTTAGTGATCATGCGGAGACCTCATGAGAGCAGGACTAGGGGTGTTATCTCCTAGGAGAGCCCCAAACCTGGGTAAAATCTTGCGTCTTTTCGTGTCTCGCCTCATCTCGCTTCAGGCACCGGCGACGTTCTCTCGATCCCACCATGATAAGCCATCCATTGGCATATGTCACACCCAACCCTCGACAGCGGGCGCCTCCCAGCCTCCTCGCCCGCTCGACAGCTCCCCATATCGGAGATAGACCTCGACCCTCCCCCACCCCAAGGTTGCAGGCTGTCCCTTCCGACATCTCTTCCAGCGACCTCGCCCCACCCACGTTCTCCCCAAGTGCTTTGTCAGTGTCATGGAAAAAACTCTTGGCAAAATTGTGGAACTCACATAAAATGTGCTCTATCGAGTGCTACACACGGCAAAAAGGGTATGCAGGGAAGCAAAATCGTGCTTTTTCCTTCTCGGGAAGTTGCGCTTCCGTGGAAGGCTTCATCAAAACCAGAAAAAAAGTTTTTTCATCAAAACCTAGGGAAAAAAAAGACAAAACATGTGTAAAAAAATTAAGGGTGTACCAGCACACGACATGTGGCAGAGTTGGGCACATCACTTGATCGCGCTCGGTGCCTCAAAGTAACCTCGGCAGGAACCCTCGGCGAAAAACCCATTAGATAGTTGGAGTACTCCTTGCGTCAAATAGGAGTGTGGCCACAAGTGCGTCCTTGGTGGCCCAGTGGCACAGCACTCTACATAAATTGGTCAAAATCTAAAACATGACGTTTGAGCAAAGCTCGCATGGCTAGCTAGTCAAGCTGATGAAACTTTGCCAATTACTATGTCGCGTTGAACAGTAAAAACTATGTGCAACATCACATATGAACTTTTTTTGAAATTTCAAAACACGATTGTTGTTAAAATGAATGGTTTCGGAACATGGACTCTTTCCAAATTTATGA
This sequence comes from Aegilops longissima, assembly GCA_021605205.1. Lineage (NCBI taxonomy): Eukaryota > Viridiplantae > Streptophyta > Magnoliopsida > Poales > Poaceae > Aegilops > Aegilops longissima. The sequence continues at coordinate 54,838,105 of CM038682.1, forward strand.
ATAAAATTTGGAAACTAGAAATTTTGACTCTATGAAGGTTTTTAAACACAAACTTTTTGAAATTTTAAAACACGATTATTATTTTAATGCAACCTTTAGATTTCAAAACACGTTTTTAAAGAATACTTTTTTAAAATCAAAAAAAAGTTTGAAAACTTGAACATTTTCAAAAGTATTCGGAATTGTGCACATTTTCTTAAAAAATATGAAAGAATTTAGGAAAACTTCAAAGTTTTTCAAAGCGAATATTTTTGGGAAAAATGAAACAAATCAAATTCGAACAGTTTTGAACATTTTTTTAGAAATGTTGAATTTATGAAAAAAAGGAAAAAAATATGAAAGAAAGGAAAACCGGTGAAGAAAGAAAATAAAAGAAGAAAAAAAAACTAAAAAATAGTGTAAGAAAAAAAACAATCCTAGCTACTTGGGATGGTACATATGCGGTTTGCTCACTGCTGATTTTCCAGATTTTTTTAGGGGTAAAAAAACCAAAGTTTTAATCATCAAACACCATAGAGTGTGCGATAGAGTTAGGGTCGTAGCATTGGTTAAACCAAGCGTGGCGTCCGGACCTATGAAAGAAAGGGCTAGCTGAACTATGTGCCGACATTGATAGCATGACCTTTAAAAGAAACATTACTATCAAATAAAAGCGGTTTGCAACAATCTCTTGGATAATGGCTCGTTTCCCACATAGTTTGCTCATATTTTTAGAGAAAATTTAGCCTTGATGGGCTTGGAAATCAGGCCAGCCAATCTCGAGTGCGACCGACTCATCTTTGTCCAGGAGAAAGCATGCCACGTCGCCCTAGAGCCCACCCTTATCTTTCTTTTTACAGGACCCGTATATGTTCTATTCCTCAGCAAACTGGTGCAGCCAAGCCTCTCTCGCCATGAGCAGCTCCCATACCAGGGCTAAGCCCTGGATCCCCAACTCCCGGAGTTGCGAGCTTCCCATCCCTCCCTCTTAGCCTCGCCCCACCCATCTTCTCCCCACGATGCTCTGCCAGTGTCTTGGAAAAAACTCTCGGTAAAATATTGGAACTCTGGCAAAATGTTCTTTCCCGATTGCTACACTCGGCAAAAGGGGGTATGCACTGCACTATTCTGGTTGTCCAGATTGCATACGACCTTAGATGAAGATGATCCCAAAATCAAAGTTTTTCATTTTAACGAGATGATTAATTTTCATGTTCAGAACTTTTCCATTTTAGGCCATGTTATTTACACTTTTTGCAATGCCAAAATATGGTCTCAAATGAATATGGCATTGGTCATATTTATTGCATAGTTTCTGACAATGGGCCTAAACTTGGCATTTTGGTGCATCTCGCCATTACAAACAATGATGCCAAATAGAGTTTCCAACATTTTGTACAAAAAATAATTTTCCCATTTTCTGAGTTTAAAAATGGATATTTTGTGGCGGGTAAAAAACATAGTGCAAAATGGCACCACCCAATTTTCATAAAAAGTAGACCACATGTTTTAGAAAATTCAGGTTTTTGGATCTTCTAGATTTCTAGTTACTTTAGCATTTAAATTCAAAGTTGAACTTTAAGTGTGTGATAGCTCTGTCCTAAAAATTAGCAAAATGTAATATTTTTTTTAGGTATATGCAAGTAGTCATTTTATGAAATGGCCACTTAAGTTTGAGAGATTCAGCCCCTTGCCATGACTATCCATGCCAGGCATTTTGACCCCATTTTGGAGAAATGAAACAAAAAGGACACAAGTTCAAAAAATGCAATCCATTCGTATGGACTCCTTTTATGTGTACTAGTTAGGATGAAAATACCAAAATTCAATATGAAAACTTTGAAAGAAAAATATCCATCACAAAGGGCTATCATGTATGAACCTTCACGGCTTTCAAGTCAAAGGACCAAGGTGGCGACAATATCCATTGCATAGTTTATTACATTATGCCCAAATTAGACATATAGGTGAATCATGCCATTACAAATAATGTTGCAAAATGAGTTTCCATCTTTTGTACAAAAAATCGTTTTCTATTTTCATTGAAAGCGATCTTATCGATTGGTTTTGTTCTAAGCGGCGAGTACTATGACAAATAAAGAGAAAGTGATATATTCAATTCAAGAAAATCAAGAACTTCATAAGAACTAAGACTAACGCATCACTATGTAAAGCTCTTTAGCTCCTATGCTTTTTATCATCCCGATGCATTTTTGTGATAAACAAACTCAGAGATTAATAATGCATCGGACAATTTGGACATGGAAAGAAGGGCTAACAATTCCTCAAAGATTGCTTTTGGTGCCACTGAAACTCAGCTTTTTCATGCACTATTTTCTTGCTTTAACGAAAGATAGATACATAAAGACACCCTGGTAGTAGCTGTCCGGTGCTCAACTTTTGAAGTTGTATCCGCATGTGCCAGCGTAGCATGTTTGATGTTGCGGCCAGCGAACACTCACGGTGCGTGGGCACCTGCTAATTAATTCTGTCATTAGCCCTCGTGAATGGTGTGGCTGATGGTGGACACTACGAACATGTCCACTTGCATCTTGACTTCCTGGACCCATCATCGTGACTTGACATGGTTTCGTCTACAGGATGAAATTAGATGCTACTCCTGCGTTTCAAAATAGTTGACTCAACTTTATACTAACTTTATATTACAGTTAGTATAAATTTGAGTCAACTATTACAAACGGAGAATAGAATTTTAAACGGAGGAATAGATAACTTGTGCATATAAACATCATAGTCAGTAGTCGAGGGTAGAAAGAACTCACATACATGATCTATATTGACAAATTTAGTTTGGACAGAGATGGAGTAATCAATTTTGGACATGTGGATGGCATTCAAATATGGTTGCCAAACTGAATCAAGAAACAACACATAAAAATTGTAAACTATGGCAAGCAGTTTGTAATATCGCTTATTTGGATGAACAAACGGTGTGTCCACGACACACGACACACACCCCAACACCGACACCTCTTGACCTCCTGTTGACCGAAAAGGTGATTTCGACCTTCGAGGCGAACGGGTCATATATTTATGAATTATGAGTTAGGTCATATGTTTTCCAATTTTGTTTTGAAAAACATCATATATATTTCGCGTTGATCGGGTGGATTTAAATGTGCAGTTGTTTCATCGCTATGAGGTGCAGTGTTCAACGACCTCCCGTGCGTTCGACGAGCTCCGCCCCTCGTTCGTGGGTGAGCACAAATGACATCTCCTCTCCCCTTCATTTGCTCGTTCGGTCTTCGTGCCGATGAAACTTACTAGCTATATGTATTCAATCATCGGTATGCATGACCACTTTGTGTCCCGTTCGAAAGGTTACATCTATAAATATGCATTCATTTGCATATTTATAACCGTAATTCTTCGAATTGTCTAACTTATCCATGGACAGCAGTATGTATGATTGGGTTCGTTTTCCCATATGCTCTGCTCCGATCCGATGCAGAATTTCGTCGGTGCCTCTCTGTTGTTCTCCGGTACATCCTCTCTGCTTATGCGAGGCGTGTCGAGGAGAACAGCGAATGCCAAAATTTTATGTCGAGATCCGAGAAAAGCATGAACGAACTAATCTATACTGAATGAGATTAGAACCTATCTTTACCTATTAAGCGTCTAGGTTGCATGGACATAATAAAAGCCGAGAAACTCTATTAAGCTGATGAATATGGTTTGTTGAATTATGTATGTATTTCTTGTGTGTCGGTAGCTAGGCAAGATGAGTGATGGTGTGTGGATGTACACGGTCACCCTAGTCGAAGAAGACATGACCCTGAATGGATGACAAAAACCAAGGGGTTTATCGAGCCGCATTTGCAAATGGACAGGAAACAACTTTGGTGCCCACAATGATCGGTCGACAACTATAGTAGATGTCAGAGTTTGAAATGATCAAACACACTGCGAAGTGGGGTTTCACGCCCGGTTATACGATGTGGACATTTCATGGTGAGTATGTATGGCGCCCCGGTTCAATCGTGCACTAATCATGCGCATGAATGTGTGCGATCAAGATCGAGGACTCACGGGAAGATATCACAACACAACTCTACAAATAAAATAAGTCATACAAGCATCATAATACAAGCCAGGGGCCTCGAGGGCTCGAATACAAGTGCTTTCGATCATAGCGGAGTCAGCGGAAGCAACAATATCTGATGCGAGACATGAGTTAAAAAGGTGCCATAAGATGGCTAGCTTTAAGCCCAGGATACTGTCGATCGAAGAGGAGCGAGCCTCTGCTGAGAGATCCTCCTAGAGTTACTCGGCGGTAAATGCGTCCGGTGAACTGCTGCGTAGTAGTAAGCACCTCGAGTAGTAGTCATACGTGGCGGTGGCGTCGGCTCCTGGGCTCCATCGATGCGGTTGCAGACAATCCCAGTAGAGATAGGGAAAAAGGGGAACAAGGCAACCATGAGTACTCATCATACACCATAGCAAAAGCAAGACTACACTACATATGCATGGATATATGTGTAAAGGCCATATCGGTGGACTGAACTGCAGAATGCACCGAATAAGAGGGGATAGCTAGTCTTAACGAAGACTAAACAACGGACACCTGTCTTGCAATAGGTGGGAGGAACAAAATCTGAAGTCCTCCAAGTAACATCACATAGCAATAATCCTACCCGCGATTCCCTCCTCATATCCACGAGAGAAAGCGACCACCGGTTGTATGTCGGCACTTGGAAGGGTGTGTTTTATCAAGTATCCGGTTCTAGTTGTCATAAGCTGAAGGTACAACTCCAGAGTAGTCCTGTTACGAAGATCACGGCTATCCGAATAGATTAACTTCCCTGCGGTGCACCATCTTACCCGGCCGCGCTTGATCCCATTTGGCGGGACACTTTCTGGGTCATGCCAGACCGCTAGAGAAAAATCAACAACGTCGCAGCCCCACCTAGGCTATGTGAGAGAGGCCAACACGCGGTCTAAACCTAAGCGTAGCGAGGGTGCAGGCCCATCGCCTTGAGCACACACACGTTGCGTTAAATGCGGCGGAGGCAGACCTAACCCTAACGAGCGTTCTAGTCCAATCCGTGCAGCGCCGCTCGTCGGCCCGGCGTGCGAAGTGCCGGCTGATACCACGCCGGGATACCCATAACTACTCCCGCGTAGATGGTTGAGTCGCGTATAAGCTCGTAGCCAACTCAGGATCAAATACCAAGAACCTCGTTAAGCGTGTTAAGTATCCATGAGAGCCGAACAAGAGCCAGGCCCACCTCTCTCCTAAGCGGTCTCAACCTGCCATCGCTCCGCCTCAAAGATCCACTCGCGGGTGCTCCATCGGCCGACCGACTTTAGTCTCACATGTATCATGTATAAGTATATAGTATATACCCGTGATCAACTCGAGTGATCCGCGGCCGACGATCATATAACGCAACGGAGCGGACAAGAAAGTAGGGCCCGCAGATGAAAATACTAGCATCCTATACTAAGAATATAAGTTAAGGTAAGGTAACAATGAAGTTACAAGGGCGAGGCTATACGGCGGTATAGAGGAACATCACAGCATTAACATGCTATACTACTCTAATGCAAGCGATATAGATAAGAGTAGGCGATATCTGGTGATCAAGGGGGGCTTGCTGGTTTGCTACGGCAAGAAGAGTGTCGTCAACACCGTGGTCGAACTAGGCGGTGACGGCGTCGGTCTCGTAGTCTACCGGAGAAGAGGGGAAGAAACAATGAATACAAAGTAAAGCGGATGCATATCGATGCATGACATGCCAAAGCGATGCTAAGCGTGCCCTAACGTGGTATGAGGAGTCTTTAAGTTGGGGAAACTTATCAGGAAAGTATTCCGGGTGTTTGGGATTTTCGAGCGAGGAGCGGAGGGAAAAGTTGCAGGTTTGATAGGTTGTTAGGGGGTGTGTGGTGGGCGAGCGGACTGCATATCCGGATTAGATCCAAATGCGTTACGAGCAACTTTCATGTTGAAAATATTTTAATCGAGGATTACTGATTAAAAAGATATGATTTTAAAAGATTTTATTAATTTCGGAATTTAATTAATTATTTAATTAATTCGAAAATGTATTTATGAGCGTCGACATGATGTCATCTTGCGGCGTCAGACATCAACAGGTTGGCCCAGAGTCAACCCCAACAATTGGGTCCCGCATGTCATTCTCTAATATCTAATTAACCTAATCAGATTTAATTAACATTTTTAATTACGTTAATTGGTGATTAGGTTTAATTAATCGAATTAATTAGATTAATTAATTACTTAACTAATTAATTAATTAATTAATTAATTAAATCAGAGTTAATTAAGTTAATTAATTTTATTATTCACTATTTATTTTATATATAGATTTCCTTTTAGTTTCTTTTCTTCTTTTTGAAGCGTTACGGCGGGGCCCACATGTCATGGCCCTAAGGGCCATAGCGAGTCTTGGTCTTGCGGCTGCCCGATCTTGATTGAGGAACACGCCCGTCTTGCGAGGCACAGAGGGCAACAGGCGCGGCAAGCCAGGCAGCCAGCCGGCGCATGCCCGAGGCGGCAGTGTGCCTGGCGCCGCCATGTGCGGCAGCCAGATCGGCGGCGCCACAGGGAAGCGCGCCACTCACCAGCGATTGCAGGCCGACCCATGATGAACCAGCCGGAGAAGGCGGTAGCGGCGAAGCGTGGCGTCAGCGAACGTCGCGAAGGGGCACAGGGGAGGTCGGGGAAGCGCCGTCGTCGGGGAAAAGAGAAGGCCGGCGTGGCGAGGCGGTAAACGCAGGCGAGGTCGCCGTTGGCGAGGAAAAAGAGGAGGAGAGCAGGCGTGGCAGCGGACGGCGGAGGTGGAGCAGGCAGGCTCGGCAAGGCGTCCTTCGAAGGGAGAGGAAACGGACGAAGTGGCCAGAAATCAGCTCAGGCGGCGTGGGGTCTAGGCGGCGTGGTGAAGGGTGATGGCGTCCGCGAGGCGAAGCGAGGCGTTCGCGGCGTCGAGGCGTCGGTGAGTGGGGAGGTCGGTTGACCCCGTGGCAGCCAGCGTTAGGCGAGGGGAGGAGCCAGGCGGTGGAGAGGAGGAGGGGCGGCCGGTTGGGCAGCGGAGCCGGCGTGACAATGTGGTCCTTGATCTGGATCGAGGCGAGGAGAGGAAAGGGGATCGGGGAGAATGTGGGGCTAGGGTTCCACAAGCGAGAGGTAGGGTGGATAAAGCGTGCGGTTGGGCGGCAGAGGGGCTGGGCAGGTGAGGGGGCGGAGTGGGGGGGGGTTATTTGGGCGGTGGCCCGGATGGGCCGAGGGTTCCCTCCTTCTCATTTTGTTTTCCTTTTTTCTTATTTTCTGTTTTAGTTTAATTAAAATGCCAAAACATTTTACAAAATTTTGTGCACCCACCATAATTAGGTTTGCTATTTTAGACAACCCCGAACATTTTAGATTTAGTTTTGGAAACTTTTCATCGTTTGCTTTTGTTTTGATTTTGTTTTAAAGCGGGTTATTGGCTGGAGTTTTCCACAGCGTGTCTAGCTCCTCCTTCAGCAGCCCTAGATACAGATTGATGTCGTTCCCTGGTTGTTTGGCCCTTCAATTAGCATACTCATGTGAATGTACTTCCTCTTCATGCACAACCAGGGGAAGGTTGTACATCCACACAAACACAGGCCAGGTGCTATGTGTGCTTCTCTGGCTGCCAAAGCGGATTGACTCCATCGATGCTCGCGCCCATACGATGTTCCTTGGATCCTTCCCAAATTCTGGGTATTGAAGTTCAACGCTTGCCACTGGCTCGCATCCTTAGGGTGACTCAGCATCTTGTCTTTTTATTTATCTCCGGATCATTTCCGTCATCTTCCCTTCTTCTTCTCCCTATCCGCGTGCCAGCGCAGGAGCTTTGCTACCTTAGGGTCCATGAAATACCGCTGCAGAAGAGGAGTGATCGAAAAGTACCACACCGATTTTCGAGGAGCTTTCTTCCTCTTCTTGTATTGAGTGACGCCGCACACCAGACATATGGTAGACTCGCGTGCTCGTCCCGATAAATGATGCAATTGTTCATGCACACATGATATTTCACGTGCGGTAAATCAAAGGACACACGATTTTCTTCGCCTCCTCGAAACTGGTGGGCACTTGTTCCCCTTGGGAAGGCGTTCATGCGAATGACATGTTCTCGTCGAAGCATGCGTCAGTCATTTTGTGTTTTACCTTCATATCTAGAGCCATGAGCGTTACTTTCAGGCGGGTATCCTCGGACCTGCATCCTTCATACAATGGAGTAACCGCGTCTATCTCCAGTTGATCCAGCTTGGCTTTCTCTCGGGCAGCAGCTCTTGCGTTATCCGTCTGCTTGCGAAGCTGCTCTTGAATATGAGGGTTCTGCACCTAGCCTCCATCGTCGTCTGCTCCGGCATCTTCATCTTCATGATCATGCCCTTCGTCTTGATCTTCCTCATCATCATGTACGCCATCTTCTACATGATGATTGTGTACATCATCACCGCCGTGATCATGTCCTGGAGATTCTTCGTCTTCTTGCCCGCCCTCGCCGCGGTGGTTGTCTTGTTGCCCTTCCTCATTTCTTGCCCGGCCCCCATGGACGACTTCATAGTCATCTTCATCACCTTGCCACCGATAGCCATCCATGAAACCACGCAAGAGCAGGTAGTCCCGCACCAGCCGGAATCCGGGTCCGCAATAAGGCTCTTGACTTGCATCTTCGACACGGACATCTTATCTCCGTCTCGTTCTTTTGAAGCATCTCGGCCTTCAGGAGCTCAAAAACCTATTCACGATGCCTTCGGTCATCGTGCGGACCATGGTCGCCTGCGAGGTAGAGCAAAACGATATTTTAGAACCAAGAAAAAATTTGGCATGACCTTCCCTAAAAATAGGACCAAAAAGAATGCATAGTGCCAAAATTCTCGCCGAAACGGAAATGAATCAACATTCCGGCAAAATATTGGCAACTATCGCATTTCAAATACCGGTACCTGCAAACACAAACATATATGCAACACCACAAACACAAGGAACACCACAAACATACATAGATCTAGCTAGGCCACAAAAAGTGCATGTGCACGTTGTTGGAGCGAGCTACGGAGAAAAAAAGTAGATCTACATCATGAAGATAGCTTTCCCCTTACTTACCTATCAAAAAAAGGTAATTTCACCACTTAATTTTGATGAATCTATGGTGAAAATGAGGTGAGGAGGAGGAGGCAGCCGAGACAAACTTGGAGGAGGAGGTGGAGAGAATGAAGTGGGAAAAGTGAGTGGGTAGGTGGGCTGTCCAAAATATCTTGTTGGTCCTAGGTTACTAATGGCGCACCACCACAAAATGCGCCATTAGTAACCTTGGTTACTAATGGCGCACCGGCAGGTGGTGCGCCATTAGTACTTTTTGCAAAAAGTAAAAAAAACATATGTATACTAATGGAGCACTTTGTGGAAAAGTCGCCATTAGTAGTTTAAACTAGTAATGGCGCACTTTGGCATAGTCGCCATTAGTAGGTTTACAAAAAAGTATATATATATATATATATATATATATATATATACTAATGGCGCCTTGTCTTGGTCGTGTGCCATTACTAGTTCTAACTAGTAATGGCGCACTTTGCCATCCTGCGCCATTAGTTTGTATGGAAAAATGGAAAAAAAATCAATAGTAGTGGTGCACCGTGAGCACGGTGCGCCATTAGTGTCTTCCACACTAATGGCGCACGAGCAATCGGTGCGCCATTAGTATATAGTAGTGGCGCACTATTTACCTGGTGCGCCATTAGAATCAGTCCTATCTATAGCCCTTTTCCTAGTAGTGTGTCATCTACATGTAAAATTTGGGCTGTCCTATTTGGGCTCTTTGCCATCTGCTGGCAGATGGCAAAGAGATGGCAGCCTTTGCCATCTGCTGGCAGACGGCAAAGAGCCTGCAGCCTTTGCCATCTGCTGGCAAACGGCAAAGTATGTCGTTAGCCTTCTAACGGGGCTAACCTCGTTAAGAGGCTTTGCCATCTGCCAGCTGATGGCAAAGGCACAGGCTCTTTGCCATCAGCCAGCCGACGGCAAAGAATCCTTTGCCGACAGGGTTTCAGACAAACTGTTTGCCATCTGCTGGCAGAGCCTTTGCCATCCGCCGACCATGCCTTTTCCATCTGCCATGGCAGATGGCAAAGTGCCATATTCCAGTAGTGAATAAGCTTAACACACCTTCCTATTTTAGAGTTGTTATCCTAATAAGTATATACTATCTGTTATTAATGTTGTTGTTGGCTGAGGATCATTTGTTGCTCATGGTTAGAATGTAGAATTTTCTGAACACAACAACATATAGCGAATGTCGAGGCCAATATAGATTGAAACCATTAATTCATATTAAAATGGTCATGACTTCTTATTTTTATTTGACATAAATGTTTTTGACTTGTTTGAATTAATGTGTTCTGCAATTATATGATACTTCTATATTCATACTATTTTTATGAAATGTGCATCTAGTTTGTCGACAGGAGCACGAACAACCACAACTTCTACAAAGCTTCCACATGGTTTCATCTAGTATCATGCGGAAGACATTGAGACAATCAAGATTACTTGAGCAACCTGAATTATGTTAGTTGTTACCTGCTTTCAAACGAATGTGTCCTATCATAGTATACATGTACTTCTGTTGTTGAGGAATTTATATCATTAGACAGTTCTATTTTTCATAATTATTTATTAATGGGTACATAACTTCAATCCTGGAAGATTATCAGATAGCCAGTCAAGGAAGCGATTTTTTTGTTGAATTGTGCATAATAGGGACATTTTTACATTCAAAGGAACATCATAGGGATAATTTGGTATTTCGAGAAGATTTTCTAGTCCCCTGCCCCAACCTACTGGAGACAGCATGAGTGGTGAGAGACACATTCGTAACGTACGAGCAAGCTAGTGCAGTAGCTTCAGTCACATGCTCTGGAAGCCAATTTTGGGTCTTCCTTCAGAAGGCTCAACAAGGCCATCATCACACCATTCTAGTTAGTTACTTCTGCAACGATATATGTCCCTAAGAAAATAAGAAGCTAGGGTTCTAGTAGACTTATAATGCTCTAACAGCACCACATTGGATATGCCCGCACAAATAGAATAACATGAGTCGTGTCTATTTTGTAAGCACATATCTTGTCACCAGTCAACTACTAGTACAGTAAGAGCATCAAATAGGAATTCATTTTATATAGAATAGTCGCATACATATACTTCTGTTCTGCACATACTGCTCATTATCATTGACAATGATGTAGCTAGCTAAAAGGGAGCATGTGGTTATAATGTAAGGAGGGAGGCTCCAGGGACGAGCTCAACAAACAGAACTAACCTGCTCTTGCAAGGAACCAGTAAGCCTTGCTACATTGTCACATGCATGTTGCATGGCATCGCGTCCACCAGCTATTGTGGTATGTTGCAACTCTTTCCTCTCATCTTTTCACCGAAGCGGTCGTTAGCGAATTCTAATCTTTCCGGAACAACATTCTTAATTCCCTGCACTAGAAGGTCATCATGATGCATCGGCACATCGGAATTCTAGCCACATTAACATAATCTTTTCCCAAACCAAATTAAGGGAGAAATGAGAAATGAAGGAGAGCACCAAATAGTAAGTTAGGTTAAACATATATATAGAAATGTCGTTCATATTAAAAACAACCGGAAGTGTATCCATGTTATTTGCTTAGGCAGCTGAAACCAAGGTCCTATTCACTGGGATGATGAACCTACAAAATAAAAGGATTCTCAAAGTCCCTTAGAACTAGAGTCAAGTAACGCAGTCATGATCCCATGGGGTTTCAGGATAACGACAGTCACAATCAGCTCTCTCATTAAGATTTTTCTTATTTTTTATCACTACGGGAAAATTCATGTTTGCCGAGTGTCAGTGTCTTTGCTGAGTGCATTTTGTCGGGCACTCGGCAAACATATCTTTGTTGAGTATAATCCTGAAACACGGTAAAATAGGTGCCTTGCCGACTGTCGTGGAAAAAAACTCTGGCAAAAAAGTTATAGTTGCTAAAAGGTGCTTTGTATAGTGTCTTGGAAATAACTCTTGGCAAAATAGTGGAACAATGGCAAAGATGTGCTTTCCCGAGTGCTACACTCGGCAAAAGGGGGTATGCACTGCGCTCACTGTTTTGGCTGTCGAGATTGCATACAACCTTGGATGAAGATGATCCAAAAATCAAAGTTTTACATTTTGACGAGATGAATAATTTTCATGTTGAGTACCTTTTCATTTTAGGCCATATTATTTACACGTTTTGCCATGCCAAAATATGGTCTCAAATGAATAATGTGGTGGTCATATTTAATTCATACTTTATGACTATGGGCCTAACCTTGGCATTTATGTGCATCTTGCCATTACAGACAATGTTTCCAAATAGAGTTTCCAACATTTCGTACAAAAATATTTTTTCAATTTTTGAAGTCTAAAAAGTTGATACTTTTGTGAAGCTGGTAAAAAAATCGAGTGCAAAATAGCATCACTCCAATTTTCACAAAATAGGCCATATATTTTTTAGAAAATTCCCATTTTTTGTGGATTTTCTAGATTTCTAGCTACTTTCACACATTTAAATGACTTTATTATGATTCCGTGAAATTAATTCAATTTGAACTGTAATTGTGTGATAGCTCTGTCCTAGAAATTTGCAAATTTGAAGTAGCCGGGCTCCATAGTTAACTCTCCGGCATGCAGGCCTTTAGTGTAGTAGATCCAAGACATACGTGTGACAGATTGCATATGAACAACATTTATTAGTAGGAAAATTGTACTACCGTATATTGCACTAACACTAACTGTATCAAGAAGCCAATATCATGTAATTTCAGCTTGCAAGCAAGCGCCACTTACTCTTAAAGATCGGCTAATCTACATGCAACTTCCGGGGATGGTGATGGATAAGTACAGTTGGATCGTTTTTAGGTGTTAATCTACTATTACGAAATCATCTTCCTTTACTTTCAAGGAAGAACTGTAGAGGGGAAAGAACAACATTTTTTAATCTAATGATCCATCACTTATTCACAACTATTGCAACAACCAAGTATGTTGGATGCAGGAGGTGAGAGTGCAGGCAACATGTATGTCACATCATGCGAACAGGTGGGGATCATGTTAAGTCAATGCAAAAGGATGTGTTGTGTGTCCACGCACTGTCAGCGCGGCCGAGTAAACAGTAAACTAAACCTGGGGACCAGCTCTCTTGACCTTCCCAGCTACTTCGACTGGAAATCTGATCCTCCACACTAAATAAGAAAGACCGTTTAGGTCGAAGTAATAGAGGGGAAAGAGACCACTCACCTCCAACAATGGCATGCGTGGCTCGCCTGAAGGTCGGGTTGAATCCATGGTGTTGGGCTAGCATAGCACCCGCTGGCGTCAATAATGGGGCTCCGAGGCAGCGTCACCGTGCAGATCTCTGGTGTTGTTGGCCATAGACGGCTTTGCCGATAGCGTTGCATTATGGAAAGATGGAGAGCTAAAAGAGGGGAGGAGAAGAATCGGGAAGACAATAGAGATTTATTGGCGAAGGGGAGATGAACGGAATCATCGTAAGAAGAGGCAATAAGAGGAAGAGGCAACAATCAGTGCGATGGTGGTAAAAAATTACACGATTCCTTTCATTGAAAAGCGAAAAAGGCAGGATAGCCAACGTGGGAAATTTGCTTACATCCATTGTTGCATGTTCATTGCTGATTTGGATAGGTTGCATGTCAAGAGAAATATGGTAGTGAGGATGAATTATTGGGTATTATAGATGCGCAACATTACATCTAAGCTTTTTTGAAATTTCAAAACACAATGGTTTTTAAAATGGATATTTTTTGGAACACGAACTTTTTTCAAATTTTATGAATAAAAATTTTAAACTTGAACAATTTTTTGAGTTTGAACATTTTTTCAACATGAACTTTTTTAGAAATTGAAAAAAGCAATTATTTTTAATGCAACCTGTTTCAAATTTTCAAAAATGATTGTTTTTAAATAAATATTTTAAAAACTCTAAACAAAATTCATAAAGTTGAACATTTTATAAAATTCACTCAAATTGTGGACATTTTCTTAAAAGCGTGAAAGATTTTTAAAAACTTGAAATGTTTTTAAAATCATGAACATTTTCTAGACAAATGAAAAAAATCAAATTCCCAACAATGTTTGAACATTTTTTTAGAAATCTTGAATTTATGGAAAAAGAAAAAGAAACAGAAAAAGGAAAAAGAAAAAAGAAAGAAAGCAAGCAAGGAAAACTAGTGAAGAAAGAAAACAAAAAAAGGAAAACAAACTGAAAAATATTCTAAGAAAAACCAATCCTAGCTACTTGGGCTCGTCCATCTGTTGCTCGCTGCTCATTTCCTAGATTTTTTAGGGGTAAAACCAAGTTTTATTCATCAAAGACCATAGAGTGTGGGATAGAGTTTGGGCCATCGCATTGGCCAAACCAAACATGACGTCCCAGACCTAACGGAAGAGAAAACCTGTCTATACTATGTGCTTGGACGTTGACAGCATCACCTTTAGAAAATAAATACAATCAAATAAAGAAGGTTCCAATTTGATCTCACTGATAATGGCACATTTCCAGACAGTTTGCTCACATTTTTAAGAGAAAATTTAGCCTCGATGGGCTGCGAAATTGGGTCGGCCAACCTCTAGTATGACCGACTTGTCTTTGTCCAGTAGAAAGCCTGTCATGTCGCCTAAAAGCCCATCCTTACATCCTTTTACAGGACACACATCGGTTATGTTCCTCCAGCACGACTGGCCGCCTCCTAGCCTCCCTCGCCTGCTCGACAGCTCCCCCACCGTCGGGGCTAAGCCCTTGACCCCCCGCCCCCACCCCTAGGTTGCGAGCTTGTCCCTTCCCGCCCTCTCTTCTGCAAGGCCTGGCCCCACCTCGCCTTCTCCCCCATGGGTGTTTTGCCGAGTGTTGTGGAAACAACTCTCGGCAAAATATTGGAACTCGCGCAAAATGTGCTTTCCCGACTGCTACACTCGGCAAAAGGGGGTATGCACTACACTATTTTGGTTGTCGAGATTGCGTAAGACCTCGGGTAAAGATGCTACCAAAATCAAAGTTTTTCATTTCGACGAGACGAATAATTTTCATTGCTGAGAACTTTTTCATTTTAGGCCATTTTATTTACACTTATTGCCATGCCAAAATATGGTCTCAAATTAATAAGGCGATGGTCATATTTATTGTATAATTTACGACAATGGGCCTAAACTTGGCATTTAGGTGCATCTCGCCATTACAAACAATGATGCCAAATAGTGTTGCAACGTTTTGTACAAAAAATATTTTTTGCATTTTTCTAAGTGTAAAAGATGGATATTTTTGTGAAACGGGTACATAAAACGTAGTGCAAAATGGCACCACTCCAATTTTCACAAAAAGTAGACCATATTTTTAGAAAATTACCATGTTTTCTGGATCTTCTAGATTTCTAGCTACTTTCACACATTTAAATTCAAATTTGAACTTCAAGTGTATGCAAGTAGTAATTATATGAAAGAACCACTTAGAGTTTGAGAGATTCAGCCCCTTACCATGAATATGCATTTTGACATTGTTTGGGAAAAATGAAACAAAAAGGATACAAGTCCAAAAAAATGCAATCCTTTCGTATGGACTCCTTTTATGTGTACTACTGAATTATGTATGTATTTCTAGTGTGTCCAGTAGCTAGGCAAGATGAGTGATTGTGTGTGGATGTACACCGGTCACCCTAGTCAGAAAGACATGACCCCTGAATGGATGACAAAAACCAACGGGTTTATCAGAGCCGCATTTGCAAATGGACAGGAAACAACCTGGTGCCCCTGTGTCGAGTGCGACAACTATCGTAAATTGTCAGAGTTTGAAATGATCAAACACCTGCAGAAATGGGGTTTTACGCCCGGTTATACGATGTGGACATTTCATGGTGAGTCTGCCCAATGTTCCAGAGCTGAGGAGGGCCATCGTCGCACCGACAAGCATGGTACTGGGATGGAAGACATGGTGCAAGACTTTGATGATGCTCGAGGGGCAACAAGCAGAGTGCGGAGGGGCGGTCATAAGCAAGTGTGCTAATGCTCCGTGGCCCGAGGAATCTTTTCAAGAGGAGCTTGGTTTGTGGCAACGGGAGTGGTTTTATATCACCACTCCCAGGGGCACCAAATGGGTGGCACCACCCGCCTTCCCCTCAGGTCCACCACAGCGGCTGGCATCATGGGTCAACCGGGGGCTCGACTGGGGGCCATCCAAGGACGTTCCTCTATTGCAGGGCCGTATTCGAGACCTCCAAGAAAGAGAGATCAATCTGGTCGTGGCGGCGCAGGTTATGCTGATTGGGGTATACGCCTGCAAGCGTCGCCCCTCCGTCGTGCATGTGAGTTTAATCCGGAGGGAGCACAAGCTCTCCAACATTTTATGGGCGCGACGCCCAAGGAGATGTACAAATTGTTCTTCGGATCACAAGAGAAGTGTCCGGACTTGACCGAGGACGCAGGTCTAAGCTACAATCACCCAGATACTCAAGTAAGTAACCCTGTAACCGGACAGGCTGTTCATTCATTTATCATATATATGCCCTTTAAGGGAGCCGTTTCTTGAACAGGAGTGGATAGCCAAGGCAAAGTTGATAAGGTGTCCGGCTCCCCTCCCAGAGACCACGCTGGATCCCATGCTGACCAAGATGTTGAAGGCCGCGCCTTTTAAAGAAGGCAAAGGGTGGAGCCGGGAAGCAACTGCCTCCGTGAATGAGGCTTTCAAGGAAGAGGGGATCAGGGATCCTCCCCTCCAAGGGGAGAAGAGGACCGCTTCCGAAGACCCGGAAGCCAAGGCCTCAAAATGGGGAAAGAAGTCTTTGTCAGAAAGTCCGACGCCGGGAAGTACCCCAGCCGCACAATTTCCCCAAGGGGATCAGCCCTCCAGCGAGCCGTAAGTAAAAAAGAAGGGGTCCTGTGAATAAAGAACATCCCTGCATTTATTTCTGAAGATAACCGAAATTGTACCTTGTAGTTCGGATCTCAGCCCTTCTCAGCAGAGCTCGTCTTCGGGGGATCTTCGTCCGGAGATGGTAGAGAGCGAAAGGCCTCCACCTATCGCGCCTTCGTGCGGCGGGCGACCCTGAAGTGTAAATCACGGAGAGTTTCCCAAGTCCGCGGGGCAGACGGTCAGCGCCAAGCTGGCGTGCGGTCGGAGGAGCTGAAGGACCTGCTCGGGCGAGCGTATATCTCAGAAGATCACCGTGCACTAATGGCTACGGTAATTGAAAGAATTGCATCCGCTGAGAGCGGATTGCATGAAGCCCCGAAGTTTCTTGGCGGGGTTTGAAATCTGAATAAAAGCGATGTACCTTCGGCAGTTATGCATATAGAATCGCCTGTATAGATAGTAGCCCACGAGACTCGGTGTCTTTGTCACAACCGACAGCGTGCGAGGATCATAATCTCGATACTAACATGTCACCGTTCCTATGTAGGTGGCGGGCGTCCGTGGCTAGCGGATGATGAATTTGCCGAACAAAGCGGCAACTTGACGAGGCGGATCACGGACATCGCGCTGGTCAATAAGCGGTTTGACGAGTCACAAGGTATCGACTTCTCTGCGAACACCTAGTAAGGGAGCTTGGCGCCCATGCCTTACTACTTGTATGCTTTGATGCAGGCGGTGCCGCTGCTTGTGGAGAGGCTGCTGGCGGAACTTGCCCGAGCTAAAGAGCAAGCCGAAAGAGTAATGTCGGCGCTTTAAAAGCGGCGAAGAGCTGAAAGCCGAACGGGCTGCTCACTGCCGAAGCAAAGAGGAAATCGCCGATTTGGCCCTGAAACTGAAGAATACTACCGACCGCTGCGAGGTTCTTGAAAAAGAATGTCAAGCGGAACAAGAGGACCTAAAAAAGGCCAACGCCGAATCCAAGGATGCCCGTTCCGCTATGAGAGCTGCCAAGGAGGAGCTGAGTCAGGCCGGGGATATTGCGGCTAGAAAACCGTTTCTGCTGTGGAGGAAATATACGGATCCGAAGTATGCTCAGTTGGACAAGCTGTGGAGTTCGGAGGATGCTTATCTGGACTTAGCAGCGAGCGCTGCGGACGCGATTGAGCACTTCCGAGGCCAGAAGGGGCACAGAAGGGAAGAGCTATTTTGGTCGCAATTCCATAGTCCGGAGCGTCCTCTTCCGTTGACCGATCGGTTGGCCGAATGGGCCGAGCTGAATCGATTATCCGGACTTTCCATGAAGCATGTCATGACTCATTTGTGGCCGGGCGGACCCCAGCCGAAGAGTTATTTTGGCTTAGTGCAGCAGTTCCTTGGTGTGGTACCCTGTATCGACGCAATGAAGCGGTCGGCGTGTATTGAGGGGGCGCGGATGGCTCTTACCCGTGTCAAGGCATACTGGGCTGATATGAAAGCCACCGATATTGCGTCCCCAGATTCGGACGGCAGCCGAGTACCAGTCGAGCGCTATTTTGAGGAAGTTCTTCCGGACGCTCGTTTAATAGAGACGCAGTGCTCGAAGGATGTTATGTTTGAATGACATGTATAATTTTATGAAACAACGTTTCAATTTAATGTAAACTTTTATACTTGTGCCTTCAAGTAGCAAACTACCTCTGTCGGCCGTTGATGTATATATGTGCATAACCTGAAAGATGGCAGTCTTGACTTCAGCCCCCACGCACATAGTGCGGGGTGTTTGCAAAAAGTCGCGCTTTCACACTTAATCCAACGTATTGGCCCTATAAAGGAGGTGGTAGCGTAGCAAACTAGGCAACCGGACTATAATGCTTTATCACTTTCACTTAGCCATAGGAGTTCGATGGTGGGGCTACTATATAGCCCCTGGGGGCACCGCACTCTCCCGAATTTGGGGTGCGTATGTGCCTGACCGGAAAACGGTCCTTCGTTAATGCGGAGGAATTCTAAACATTCTGGTGAGTCATCGAGTGGTTGACCAGTCTCTCGCTATATCATGACAGTCAGTTTTCGGCTTTCTCTACTGAGGTGCTCGCCCGGCCGAACCGGGGCACAATCGCAGTAGTTCTCCTGGTGCCGCGTTAGCCGATAGAACGGAACGTGAGGCAGCAAAACACAGGAGCAGGGCAAACCCAACATTTGACCAAAGACACGTGCAAACTTCTGACGCGGCCGATGCCAAAACGCCAGCCTCTTCCTCGGTTATAATAAGAGACCGGGGGATGAGTAACAACAAGAGACAGTGAAAAAGGTTTACGAGGTCTTAATCTGAAAAGAATCCTTGCAGCGGGTCCCGCTGCTGCGTCTGCGCATGTGTCTGTTGTGCCGTATCCTGGATTGGTATAGCACGGCGTTCATCGTAAAAGAGAGGAACTTAGTTTGAAAAGATCGTGCTAAAATGTAATTGGAAATAAAATAGAGTATGATTCAAAAATGAGTAAAATTGAGCTTTATTGTCTCTTGTTGTACATCGTGGAGCCCCTTGTAAGGGAAGTGCAGCGGCTAGTAAGCATCATGTTTATTTATGCGGACTCGCCTAACCGTGTCCGGGGTCCGAACGACCTGCTTTAGGCGCTTTTGGCCAGCAAGGCCGTATTAGTGTGAGGTTGTTAAGGCAGTCTCACATTCTTTCCTTGAGGGACACGCGCAGCTTCCTTTAATGAAATGATGCCTCATGGACCGGGCATTTTAAGTTTAAGAGATGCATAATGCGGTATTGCGTTAAAGCGGGCGAAAGCTTAGCGTCGAAGAGTGCTTGATGGCTACTTTTAAATGGGGCGATGTGGAAGACCAACTTTCCCGGCGGAAGTTGTCGGGTGAGCAACATAACTTCCAATAGTAGGGAGCCCGTACAATGGGCATATGTGCCTGGCATTATTCCTTGGAAGGAAGTGTTGCTATGGCTAATCCTGTTTGGGTTTATCCCCATGTTGCGGATTGTGTCCTGACATAGCAGGTTTAAATCACTGCCGCTGACCATTAGGACTTGCGTAAATTGAAGACCGTCGATTATAGGTTCTAGTATCAAGGCAGTCCATCCTGTGTTCCGGATACTTTCGGAGTAGTCCTGATGGTCGAAGGTAATTGGTTTTGACAACCAGTGTTGGGACTCCGCTGGGGTAGATTGTGCAGCGCGTAATTCAATGGGTGCCGCTCTGTTTTCCCCTTTTGTTACTTGAAGTAAGTTGACCTCTTGTGGGAAATTCTTTTGTTTTCCGGGGCTCTGCTTGTGGTGCTCGTCATCATCCTCACTTGGTGTGTCGAGCCCCTTGTGTTCGGCGTTGAGTCTGCCGGACTTCTTGAAGACCCAACAATCTCTGTGGGTATGGTTTGCAGGCTTCCCGGGAGTACTATGGATTTGGCATATCTTGTCCAAGATTTTGTTTAAGTTGATAGCTCATCGCTATTGTCCTTAAGGGGCAGTTTTTTATTGTTCTGCCGTGAGCTTTTGAATCCGGCGTTGACTGCCGCGCTCTTTGGACCGTTCCCCTTAATCCGGCGCTGGTCCTTGCTGCGTCGTGGTTTCCCATTCCCATCCCTGACTTCGGATGTACTTGGGTCGCTGGTACTGCACCTTGCTAGCTAGCTATCCTCTCCCACGCAAAAGCGGGTCATGAGGCTTGTTAGTGCAGCCATTGTTCTTGGCTTTTCCTGGCCAAGGTGTCTGGCGAGCCATTCGTCTCGGACGTTGTGTTTAAAATCTGCTAAGGCTTCGGCGTCCGGACAGTTGACTGTTTGGTTCTTTTTGGTGAGGAACCTGTTCCAGAATTTTCGAGCTGACTCCCCGGGCTGTTGGGTTATGTGACTTAGATCGTCTGTGTCCGGAGGTCGGACATAGGTTCCCTGGAAGCTGGCCCGAAAAGAATCCTCAAGCTCCTCCCAACTACCAATGGTGTTTTCGGGGAGGCTTTTAAGCCAATGCCGGGCTGGCCCTTTGAGCTTGAGGGGTAGGTATTTTATGACGTGGAGATCATCTCCTCTGGCCATGTGTATGTGGAGGATATAATCCTCAATCCAGACTCCAGGGTCTGTCGTTCCGTCGTATGCCTCTATGTTTACGGGCTTGAATCCCGCTGGAAATTCATGATCCAGCACCTCATCGGTGAAACATAGAGGTGCTTGGCGCCCTATATTTGGGTGTGCCGTGATATTCGGATATTTGACGTGTTGTATTGCTCGCCAGAACTTGTTTCCTTGGCCCGTAGATAGATCTAACTGGGCCATCCTTTTGGTGTGAATCCTTATGCGGATCGCGTGTCGGCTTGTGTGCGGCGCCGCTTGCCGCTCTACGTTTGCCATGTGGTCGTCTATCTGACCCGGCGGCCTCTTTGTTTTTTGATCGTGGGGTCTCTACGGCCTCCTCATCGAATTCGGTCTGTAGTTTGCGCTTTGGGTAGCTCTTTTCTTGGCGGCTGTCGCCATATTTGTCTGCAGTGTTGAGTAATTTACTCCATCTCATTCGGAGTGCGTCTTCCGCTGTTCTGAGCCTCTGTTTCTGCTTTTTTCAAGCTACGCGCAGCAGCGAGGAGCTCTTTGTGGAGGTTCTTCTGATCCAATGACGTGTCCGCCGTGAGATCATCCGGACTGTTGTCCTTGCCGGGGACGGGTTGTTTTTCCAAGTTGGCCTGTTCGGATGGTTGCTCAATGGCATGTTCGTCGTCGGCTGGCTTACCCTGCTCTATGGCTGGGTCTGTGTGGGTGCTATCTTTGTCGAGGTGGGGTTTTGAGCGGCGCTTACGCCGCCGCTTTGACTGCTTCCCGAGGGAATTTTCTTTCGCAGCGTCTCGTCGTTCCTCATTATCGCTTCCCTTAGGTGTGTCCACCATATATATATCGTAAGTTGAGGTGGCCATCCAGTGCCCTGTGGGCGCTGGTTCTTGGTCGTCTCCAGCGTCGTCGTCCATATCGTCGATGTCCTCGGAGTCGAAGTCGAGCATGTCTATTAATTCATCGACAGTGGCTACAAAGTAGGTGGTGGGTGGGCGTTGAATTTCTTCGTCGTCCGAATCCCAACCTTCCTGACCGTAGTTCGGCCAGGGCTCCCCTGACAAAGTGAGAGACTTTAATGAGTTCAGGATATCGCCAAAGGGCGAGTGCTGAAAGATGTCCGCGGCGGTGAACTCCATAACCGGCGCCCAGTCGGATTCGACTGGCAGGGGCACGGAGGTTGAGTCCGGAAAGGAGTCCGGCACACGGGAGTCACGTGCTTTGCAAAGGACAGGGATGGTGTTCGGCTCAATCGTCGAGAGATTTCAGCCCCGAGGCGGTGTCCAACCAACCGTCCTCGATCGTGTAAACCGCTCCGGATTAAGGGTCGGAGCGGCATCTGTGCGGCCTCCGAGGGCACTTTGCTTGGCGAGCTAGATCGTACTCCATCGAGACAGGCGGCACGCCGGCGTGGCTCGAATCCGTCGAACATCAAGTCTCCGCGGACATCGGCCGTATAGTTCAAGCTTCCAAATCTGACCTGATGGCCAGGGGCGTTGCTTTCGATCTGCTCCAGATGGCCTAGCGAATTGGCCCGCAGTGCAAAGCCGTCGAATACGAAGATCTGTCCGGGGAGAAAAGTCTCACCCTGGACTACGTCGTTGCTGATGATTGAAGGAGCCATCGGGCCTATAGGTGACGACACAGAGGAACTCTCAATGAAAGCACCAATGTCGGTGTCAAAACCGGCGGATCTCGGGTTGGGGGTCCCGAACTGTGCGTCTAGGCGGATGGTAACAAGAGACAAGGGACACGATGTTTTTACCGAGGTTCGGGCCCTCTCGATGGAGGTAATACCCTACTCCTGCTTGATTAATATTGATGATACGGGTAGTACAAGAGTAGATCTACCACGAGATCAGAGAGGCTAAACCCTAGAAGCTAGCCTATGGTATGATTGTTGTTCGTCCTACGGACTAAAACCCTTCGGTTTATATAGACACCGAATAGGGTTAGGGTTACACAGAGTCGGTTACGATGGTAGGAAATCTACATATCCGTATCGCCGAGCTTGCCTTCCACACCAAGGAAATTCCTATCCGGACAAGGGACGAAGTCTTCAATCTTGTATCTTCATAGTCCAGGAGTCTGGCCAAAGATGATAGTTCGGCTATCCGGACACCCCCTAGTCCAGGAATCCCTCAGTATCCTATTTTTGCACAGAGATCATCTGATACTTCTACGAACAATCTTCAGGGTATGTCCAGTTGGCCCCATGCATTTGGATATTATTTTGTCTACTATTATTACTATACAGAGAAATCTAATTGAAGCTAAAATATAATAAATATCCATGGAGAGAAAAATAGACATTAGTGTCCACATACACAACACAATTAACCAGTACTGTCCTAGTTTACATGAATTAAAATTTGCAATGACATTTAGGTTACTCATGACATGATAAAGAAAAAGTTTTTTTGTGAGGTGAGATAAGGTTTTATATAACTGTTCATGGGGGCCTCCTCATGGTTGCAGATACATAGTTTTACAGTGCTTCATGAAATAGTTGCGTATCATCATGTCTAAAAGAAGAATCGTGATGAACACAACTTCAAGAAATTCTTCTTGTAAAATAACATAATTTGTATATACCTCATAGAGTATGTAACTTGTTGGTAGTATTTAATATTGTGAGACACTCACCATCATTTGTGCCAGCATTATTTGGGTGATGATTTAATATCCAAAAGCATACATCAAGGTAGTTATGTGTAATGATATTCTTGTGAAAATAACTTACATAGTGTATACTTGCATATATGTATTGTTCTATTGTATTCTCACAGTTAATCATTTTTCTTAATTTTTTGTTTTTTTATTTATGTTTAGAGCAAGATTATAAATTAAGCTGAGCATAATTTCTGCAGATTATGGATGGCCCACTAAAATACAAAGGACGAAGGCACAAACTTCGAGTCATTCTTCTTGCCCCATAGGTTTTTCTAATTGTGTGAGGATACCACTTGTAACTGCCTTCAGTCATCCATGTCAGTAGTATTTTGAGAAGAATTTCATTAAAAAATGCAACGACTCAACCAATCAGATTGTTCATGATGATTCCTAATTGTATAACCAATAAGCTTAACACATCTTCCTATTTTAGAGTTGTTATCTTAATAAGTATATACTATATGTTATTAATGTTGTTGTTGGCTGAAGAACATTTGTTGCTCATGGTTAGAATGTAGGATTTTCTTAACACAACAACATAGAGCGAATGTCGACGCCAATATAGATTGAAACCATTAATTCATATTAAAATGGTCATGACTTCTTATTTTTATTTGACATAAATGTTTGTGACTTGTTTGAATTAATGTGTTCTGCAATTATATGATACTTCTATATTCATACTATTTTTATGAAATGTGCAGCTAGTTTGTCGACAGGAGCACGAACAACCACAACTTCTACAAAGCTTCCACATGGTTTTATCTAGTATCATGCGGAAGACATTGAGACAATCAAGATTACTTGAGCAACCTGAATTATGTTAGTTGTTACCTTCTTTCAAACGAATGTGTCCCCTCATAGTATGCATGCATGTACTTCTGTTGTTGAGGAATTTATATCATTAGACAGTTCTATTTTTCATAATTATTGATTAATGGGTACATAACTTCAATCCTGGAAGATTATTAGATAGCCAGTCAAGGAAGCGATTTGTTTGTTGAATTGTGCATAATAGGGACATTTTTACATTCAAAGGAACATCATAGGAATAATTTGGTATTTCGAGAAGATTTTCCAGTCCCCTACCCCAACCTACTGGAGACAACATGAGTGGTGACAGACACATTTGTAACGTACGAGCAAGCTAGTGCAGTAGCTTCAGTCACATCCTCTGGAAGCCAATTTTGGGTCTTCCTTCAGAAGACTCAACAAGGCCATCAACACACCATTCTAGTTAGTTACTTCTGCAACGATATATGTCCCCAAGAAAATAAGAAGCTAGGGTTCTAGTAGACTTATAATGCTCTAACAGCACCACATTGGATATGCCCGTACAAATAAAATAACATGAGTCTAGTCTACTTTGTAAGCACATATCTTGTCACGAGTCAACAACTAGTACAGTAAGAGCATCAAAGAGGAATTCATTTCATATAGAATAGTCGCATACATATACTTCTGTTCTGCACATACTGCTCATTATCATGGACAATGATGTAGCTAGCTAAAAGGGAGAATGTGGCTATAATGTAAGGAGGGAGGCTCCAGGGATGAGCTCAACAAATAGAACTAACCTGCTCTTGCAAGGAACCAGTAAGCCTTGCTACATTGTCACATGCATGTTGCATGGCATCGCTTCCACCAGCTACTGTGGTATGTTGCAACTTTTTCCTCTCATCTTTTCACCAAAGCTATCGTTGGCGAATTCTAATCTTGCCAGAACAACATTCTTAAATCCCTGCACTAGAAGGTCATCATGATGCATCGGCACATCAGAATTCTAGCCACATTAACATAATATTTTCCCAAACCATATTAAGGGAGAAATGAGAAATGAAGGAGAGCACCAAATGGTAAGTCAGGTTACACATATATATAGAAATGTCGTTCATAGTAAAAACAAACGAAAGTGTATCCATGTTGTTTGCTTAGGTGGCTGAAACCAAGGTCCTATTCACTGGGCTGATGAACCTACAAAATAAAAGGATTCTCAAAGTCCGTCAGAACTAGAGTCGAGTAACGCAGTCATGATCCCATGGGGTTTCAAAATAACGACAGTCACAATCAGCTCTCTCATTAAAAAAATTCTTATTTTTTATCACTACGGGAAAATTCATGTTTGCCGAGTGTTAGTGTCTTTGCTGAGTGCATTTTGTCGGGCACTCGGCAAACATATCTTTGCCGAGTGTAATCTTGAAACACGGTAAAATAGGTGCCTTGCCGACTGTCGTGGAAAAAAACTCTCGCAAAAAAGTTATAGTTGCTAAAAGGTGCTTTGTTGAGTGTCTTAGAAATAACTCTCGGCAAACTAGTGGAACTCTGGCAAAGATGTGCTTTCCCGAGTGCTACACTCGGCAAAAGGGGGTATGCACTGCGCTCACTGTTTTGGCTGTCAAGATTGCATACAACCTCGGATGAAGATGATCCAAAAATAAAAGTTTTACATTTCGACAAGATGAATAATTTTCATGTTGAGGACCTTTTCATTTTAGGCCATATTATTTACACGTTTTGCCATGCCAAAATATGGTCTCAAGTGAATATGGCGGTGGTCACATTTAATGCATAGTTTATGACTATGGGCCTAACCTTTGTGCATCTTGCCATTACAAACAATGTTTCCAAATAGAGTTTCCAACATTTCGTACAAAAATAATTTTTCTATTTTTGAAGTCTAAAAATTGATACTTTTGTGAAGCTGGTAAAAATCGAGTGCAAAATGGCATCACTCCAATTTTCACAAAATAGACCATATTTTTTTAGAAAATTCCCATTTTTGTGGATTTTCTAGATTTCTAGCTACTTTCACACATTTAAATGACTTTATGATGATTCCGTGAAATTAATTCAATTTGAACTGTAATTGTGTGATAGCTCTGTCTTAGAAATTTGCAAATTTGAAGTAGCAGGGCTTCATAGTTAACTCTCCGCATGCAGGCATTTAGTGTAGTAGATCCAAGACATACGTGTGACAGATTGCATATGAACAACATTTATTAGTAGGAAAATTGTACTACCGTATATTGCACTAACACTAACTATATCAAGAAGCCAATAGCATGTAATTTCAGCTTGCAAGAAAGCGCCACTTACTCTTAAAGATCAGCTAATCTACATGGCAACTTCCGGGGATGGTGATGGATAAGTACAGTTGGATCGTTTTTAGGTGTTAATCTACTATTACGAAAATCGTCTTCCTTTACTTTCAAGGGAGAAATGTAGAGGGGAAAGAACAGCATTTTTTAATCTAATGATCCATCACTTATTCACAACTATTGCAACAACCAAGTATGTTGGATGCAAGGAGGAGGTGAGAGTGCAGGCAGCATGTATGTCACATCATGCGAATAGGTGGGGATTATGTTATGTCAATGCAGAAGGATGCGTTGTGTGTCTGTGCACTGTCAGCACGGCCGAGTAAACAGTAAACTAAATCTGAGGACCAGCTCTCTTGACCTTCCCAGCTACTTCGACTGGAAATCAGATCGTCCACACTAAATAAGAAAGAGCGTTTAGGTCGAAGTAATAGAGGGGAAAGAGACTACTCACCTCCGGCAATGGCATGCGTGGCTCGCCTGAAGGTCGGGTTGAATCCATGGTGTTGGGCTAGCATAGCACCCGCTGGCGGCAATCATGGGGCTCTGAGGCAGCGTCACCGTGCAGATCTCTCGTGTTGTTGGCCATAGACGGCTTTGCCGACAGCGATGCATTATGGAAAGATGGAGAGCTAAAATAGGGGAGGAGAAGAATCGGGAAGACAATAGAGATTTATTGGCGAAGGGGAGATGAACGGAATCATCGGGAGAAGAGGCAATAAGAGGAAGAGGCAACAATCAGTGCAATGGTGGTAAAAAATTACACGATTCCTTTCGTTGAAAAGGCAAAAAGGCAGGATAGCCAACGTGGCAGATTTGCTTACGTCCATGGATGCATGTTCATTGCTGATGTGGATAGGCTGCATGTCAAGAGAAATATGGTAGTGAGGATGAATTATTGGCTATTATAGATGCGCAACATTACATCTAAGCTATTTTAAAATTTGAAAACACAATGGTTTTTAAAATGGATATTTTTTGGAACATGAACTTTTTTCAAATTTTATGAATGAATTTTTGAAAACTTGAATAATTTTTTGAGTTTGAACTTGTTTTTCAACATGACCATTTTTGAAATTTCAAAAGCAATTATTTTTAATGCAACCTGTTTCAAATTTTCAAAAATGATTGTTTCTAAAATGAATATTTTTAAAACACTAAACAAAATTCATAAAGTTGAACTTTTTGAAAATTCACTCAAATTGTGGACATTTTCTTAGAAGTGTGAAAGATTTTTTTAAAACTTGAAACGTTTCTCAAATCATGAACATTTTCTAGAAAAATGAAAAAAAATCAAATTCCCAACAATGTTTGAACATTTTTTTAGAAAACTTGAATTTATGAAAAAAAACAGAAAAAGGAAAAGGAAAAAGAAAGAAAGCAAGGAAAACTAGTGAAGAAAGAAAACAAAAAAAAGGAAAAGAAACTGAAAAATATTGTAAGAAAAACCAATCCTGGCTACTTGGGCTCGTCCATCTGTTGCTCGCTGCTCATTTCCTAGATTTTTTAGGGGTAAAACCGATTTTATTCATCAAAGACCATAGAGTGTGGGATAGAGTTTGGGCCATCACATTGGCCAAACCAAACAGGACGTCCCAGACCTAACGGAAGAGAAAACCTGTCTAGACTATGTGCTTGGACGTTGACAGCATCACCTTTAGAAAATAAATACAATCAAATAAAAAAGGTTCCAATTTGATCTCACTGATAATGGGTCATTTCCAGACAGTTTGCTCACATTTTTAAGAGAAAATTTAGCCTCGATGGGCTGGAAAATTGGGTCGGCCAACCTCTAGTAAGATCTGGAAATTGGGTCGGCCAACCTCTAGTATGACCGACTTGTCTTTCTCCAGTAGAAAGCCTGTCATGTCGCCTAAAAGCCCATCCTTACATCTTTTTACAGGACAACGCATCGGTTATGTTCCTCCAGCATGACCGGCCGCCTCCCAGCCTCCTCGCCTTGCGACAGCTCCCCACCGTCGGGCTAAGCCTTGACCCCCGCCCCCCCCCCCAGGTTGCGAGCTTGTCCCTTCCGCCCTCTCTTCGCATGGCCTGGCCCCACCCCACCTTCTCCCCATGGGTGTTTTGCGAGTGTTGTGGAAAAACTCTCGGCAAAATATTGAACTCAGCATAAAATGTGCTTTCCGACTACTACACTCGGCAAAAGGTGTATGCACTACACTATTTTGGTTGTCGAGATTGCATAAGACCTGGGTAAAGATGATCCCAAAATCAAAGTTTTTCATTTCGACGAGACGAATAATTTTCATTGCTGAGAACTTTTTCATTTTAGGCCATGTTATTTACACTTATTGCCATGCCAAAATATGGTCTCAAATTAATAATGTGATGGTCATATTTATTGTATAATTTACGACAATGGGCCTAAACTTGGCATTTAGGTGCATCTCGCCATTACAAACAATGATGCCAAATAGTGTTGCAACATTTTGTACAAAAAATATTTTTTGCATTTTTCTAAGTGTAAAATATGGATATTTTTGTGAAACGGGTAAAGAAAACATAGTGCAAAATGGCACCACTCCAATTTTCATAAAAAGTAGACCATATTTTTAGAAAATTCCCATGTTTTCTGGATCTTCTAGATTTCTAGCTACTTTCGCACATTTAAATTCAAATTTGAACTTCAAGTGTACGCAAGTAGTAATTATATTAAAGAACCACTTAGAGTTTGAGAGATTCAGCCCCTTACCATGAATGTGCATTTTGACATTGTTTGGGAAAAAATGAAACAAAAAGGATACAAGTCCAAAAAAATGCAATCCTTTCGTATGGACTCCTTTTATGTGTACTAGTTAGGATGAAAATAACAAACTTTCAATATGAAAATTTTGAAAGAAAAGTATCCTTCACAAAATGGGCTATCGTGTATGAACCTTCATGGTTTTCAAGTCAAACGACCCAGGTGTATGTCTAGCTAAAAACTAACAATTGGTGTATTTTTCTAATATTTAGTGAAAATAAAAAAAATGGGAAGGGCGGATACTTAATGGATAGCGTGGACATATGAGGGTGTGCCTTTAAGTGTTGGAGATGCCTTCATGTGCTGGTTTATGGCGTGCTCAACCTGCAATGTACTAGAGTTAATCATGTTGGGGAACGTTGCATGAAAATAAACGATTGTATGCACACGCAATGATCTATCCATGAAGATGCATAGCAATGAGGGGGAGAGTGTATCTACGTACCCTCGTAGACCGAAAGCGGAAGCGTTTGACAACACGGTTGATGTAGTCAAACTTCTTCTAGCTCCAACCGATCAAGCACCGAACGTACGGCGCCTCCGAGTTCTGCACATGTTCAGCTCGGTGACGTCCTTTGTCTTCTTGATCCAGCAAGACGTCGAGGAAGTAGATGAGTTCCGTAAGCATGATGCCGTGGTGACGATGATGGTGAAGTGATCCACGCAGGGCTTCGCCTAAGCATCGCGAGAATATGAGCGGGGGTGTAAACTATGGAGGGGGCGCGGCACACGACTAACAATTGATGTTGTGTGTTCTAGGCGCCCCCTTCCCCACATATATATCGGTGGGAGGGGAGGAGAGGCAGCCAGGGGGCACCCTAAATAGGATCTGAATCCTACTTGGGGTTTCCCCAAGTGGCGTCCCCCCTTTCCTTTTTCCATCGGAGAAGAAAGGAACCGGGAAGAAGAGAATGAAGGGGGGCTGAAGCCCCTCTTCTCCTTCTCCTATTTGGCCACCTGCCATAAGGGGGGCACCACACCTTATGGGCTAGCGTGCTCCGCTCTCATGGCCCATATATTCCCCCAGGGGGTTCCGATAACACCCCCCCCCCCCTCCGTACTCCGATAAATACCCGATACATTCCGGAACACTTCCGGTGTCCGAATACTATCGTCCTATATATCAATCTTTATCTCTCGACCATTTCGAGACTCCTCGTCATGTTCGTGATCTCATACGGGACTTCAAACAACGTTCGGTCACCAAATCACATAACTCAAATAATACAATATCGTCATCGAACGTTAAGCGTGCGGACCATACGGGTTCGAGAACTATGCAGACATGACCGAGACACCTCTCCGGTCAATAACCAATAGCGGAACCTGGATGATCATATTGGATCCTACATATTCTACGAAGATCCTTATCGGTCGAACCTTTATGATAACATACATTATTCCCTTTGTCTATCGGTATGTTACTTGCCCGAGATTCGATCGTCGGTATCTACATACCTAGTTCAATCTCGTTACCGGCAAGTCTCTTCACTCGTTCCGTAATACATCACCTCGCTAACGGATGGGTCTTGTCCATCACATCATTCTCCTAATGATGTGATCACATTATCAAATGACAACTCATGTCCATGGTTAGGAAACCTTAACCATCTTTTATCAACGAGCTAGTCAAGTAGAGGCTCACTAGGGACATAGTATTTGTCTATGTATTCACACATGTATTAAGGTTTCCAATCAATACAATTCTAGCATGAATAATAAACATTTATCATGAATAAGGAAATATAAAATAACAACTTTATTATTGCCTCGAGGAAATATTTCCTTCAAGTCAGTATATGTGTGCATGATTGGTTGTTAGTGAAGTGTTTTATGTATATGTGTGCATGCTTGGTTGGGCCAACTTTGTGTATTACATTTTGTGAAATACAAACTTGATATATGCCACATTTTTGTGTTAACGACCAATAATTATATACATAACTATATTTTGCCTTCTTGTTCCTCCTCCATAAGAAAAGGTCCCATGCTTTTCTCCTCCTCCCGTCGGTGTCGTAGCTGGTCCGCCCCATCTCCAATGGCGTTTGGGCCACGGAGGTGAGTAGGACCTCAGGCCCTCGCTGGCGGGAGGGAACCCGTTCTCATTCTTTTTTGGTTCATTGTCTTGCTGGAGCTGTGTTGCGGTTGCGATGTGTCTCAGTAGGAATAATGTTTCCCATGTTCTATCCCCATCTCGATGGTTCCGCTAGCGTCATCGGAGGGCGTGTGGAGGTGTGTCTCTATCGGATTTCGAAGGATTCGGTCGGATTTCGCAGGATTCGGTCGGCGTTGGTCTTCGGTGGATCTGTTTGGACACGGTCTTTGTTCGTCTTTGTGGTGTTTATACTATTGATCCTTCCGATCTATGAATTTATTCATCGACGATGGTTGCTGCTTCGATGCGCTGGTCCTATGGGTCCTTAGCACGTAAACTTCCTGACATTTGACTACAACAAGGTTTGCCTGGCTCCATTGACTTCGGGGGTGATGGCGACGCATAGCTTGCTTTAGTGCTTGTAGTCATCGCTAGGTGGTCCATGGACCTGGTTGTAATTTTTCATATCTCTGGTGTTCTTTGTACTGCCATGATTGAAGATGAATAGGTTGGAAGTTTCTCACGCAAAAAATAACTATAAATAACTATTTTAGCAATATTTGCAAAAAAATATTTTAGCAAGTAATAAATTTTGACACCAATTATATGGTAGTAATTAATATTTCCCCTAATAATATCCGCATTGGATCCAGGTTTTATACTATGTATACAGATGGGAGTATGTTTGGATAATTGTGTGAACACAAGGATATATCCTACCAAAACTATTTTTAGCAACAAGTATTTAATGAATTAATATATGCTAGCTATACTCTACTGGTGAAAACATGGTGTATTAGCTGTACATAGCATGCAACACGGTTTCACTCCCCTTTATATTCCTGGGCAGATCACAATTTTAGATCTAAGTTTTATGTTTGTCTACACACTCCCATCTTCTTCCCATATCAGCAGGAAAATTCACTCCAATCGTCTCGCTATTCTACACTTGGGAAATCAGGTTTGCTTCAATCTACCATCCTTGAATATATGCCCCACATCTTGTTTCTCAGGCCCTAATCTTATTAAGCTTGTAATTAGTAGTTAGTGCAAGATCGAAAAGGAGCTATGGGCAAAACACCATCCGCGCCTGCTGATAAACTCACTGTGGGACAAGCGGCGCCATATCATGAAATAGCAGCAGATTCAAGTGACAGTGAGAGAACAATCAGTGAGGGTTATGTGGGTATCATGTATGGTGATAGCCAAACCCACGATGGCAACCTGGAAGGAGAATCTGCTATGGTATTGCTAGCAACAGATTCAAGTGACAGCGAGAGAACAATCAGTGAGGGTTATGTGGGGATCCTGTATGGTGGTAGCCAAACCCAGGATGGAGACCTGGAGGGAGAATCTGCTATGGTATTGCCTGCTGTAGGAGAGAATACCACGGCGAGATCTAACAGTCATGGTTATACGCGCAGCTTGGAAATTGATTCCGCCTCTCATACTAAGAGGCATGCTGCCAGGTCAGATTCTGTTCTAGTGGCACAGCGCCGAGACTGCATACAAATTTACCCTGAGTGGCTGGAGAAAATTGATTCAGGCAAAAAGATGTGGACAGCTCTCAAACAATTGCAAGCAAATGGGAAGCATGAAGAGGTTAGTATATACTCATGTTCTGGTGTGCTCTATTATCAAATAATTTTCATTGTGTGTTAATCATCTCATAACATATGGAGTGTTTGCTTGATGGGCATTCAGACCAAATGATGAACGAATTAGATCCTAGGTTCTCCAAAAGATGACATTGTGTTTTGCTTTAGTTACCTGATAGATTTTCAGCCTTTGCGTCAAAATGATTTTATGCATTTGTTTTCGCACTAACTTGTATTTTTTTAACCACAACCATGCATATATGTAAAAAAACTCATGGCCACTTGTGTGGTTGATAGAAATCAGTTAACATCTCAATTTCCTCATGTGCTATTGTATGACTACGGAGATTTTTTCGACATGCTCCCTCTTACCTCCCTTTTCACATCGACGTAAAAGTATAAAGTAAATCTGAGTCATTGACTGCATTAAGTAGTGGACTGACTAAATCTTACCTTCTTTAACTCCAATGTGAAAAGATGGGGTAAGAGCAAGCATGTTAAAATGGCTCATGAATGTGGTGGTGCCGCCAATGGCGGAACTTGAGCATAATCCAAGAGGGCCATTACTTAAAGGGGAGCAAATTAGAAGGGAAGGATGGGAAAATATCTAGTTTAAACACTAGTTAGGCTTAAAATATAGTATATTCATTGATGGGTGCAAAACTTAAGGGGGGCCATGGCCCCTGTTGGTCTACATGAAGCTCCGCCACTTTCTGCCGCACATTCTACAGTGTTGTTACAGCCACTAACTGAATCTTGTTGCACTATATCCAAATGTACTAGTAGTCATAAGACACCAATCTGTCAGGATCTCAGCTTTTGGCCTTCTGCTAGGATGGACTAAAGATATTGATAAGTCTCGCCATTCCTGAATGTTGTGAAGGTTACCTGACTAGAACAGATTGATCTGGAGAAGGATATGGCGGCGTGGCAAACCTAAAGTAGCGATGATGCAACAAATGGAATGAGATCGAGAATGGTATTCTCTCTAGGTGCACACCAAAGAGCATACAAATTAGGGTCTGCATGGACGACCAAAACACATGGCATGTTTTTATCAACATACCAATAGGGTCTGCATGGACGACCAAAACACATGACATTTTTTCATCAACTAGCCCATCCTTTTTCCTTGGATCTACTAACATTGGTTTCAAGTTATTGTAGAAGTTTCTTATAGTGACTGGTTAAAATAATTCACACATGTTCGTCTATTCATGCTATGTTTCACAATCTGATCCGATGAGGAATATCCATTTTTCCTAAAAATAGTGCATCTACCTCTAATTATTTTGCATTCAATTATACAATTAAATTTGCTGAAGAAGGTAAAACCTCCCACTTTCAACCAATATGAGCTTGATCTAAACCAAATCTTCCTTCGGGCCGGGTCGGATTTGGGTCAGGCTTCACAAAGCCTGGAGTCAACATTCCAAGCCGAGCCCGGCTTGGCCCGGCTCAAAGCACATGAACAATGGCTTCTCAATTTAACTAATTATATTCGGGATATTAAAATTATATAATATACCTATATTTTGAATAAAATATACATTTGTTGCCATTTCGGGCTTTTGGGCCGGGCTTCGGGCGAGAAATTGAAGCCCAAGCCTACCCCAGATGTCGGGCTTTGGGCTCGGGCCTCTGAGCCGAGTAGTCCATGAACAGGTTTAGTTTGATCTATTCACACACATTTTGATCCTCGTTCATTATAGCATTTAACCATAATTCATATGAACATGCACCACGAGAATATAATAAAGAAAATGGGTCAATTTTTAGTATACAAGGCCTTATTGTGCAATATCACAAGAACATTTTTCTCCTTGATTACAGTAGTAACTACTGTGCAATCTTATATGTCAAATCATATATTATATGACAAATTAAGTATATTGTTTTGCTTATTTCAGTATTACCTTCATAAGGAATATAGTCACAAATTTTGCTCCAAACGCAACGTTATCGAGTTCATACGAAATGGAACTGTGGAAGGGAAGTTGGTTCAGAAGGTGCCTAAATACTTGACTTTCAAACATAGAGTAATTATGCGAAG
The DNA here is from genome assembly GCA_021605205.1 of Aegilops longissima. Classification (NCBI taxonomy): domain Eukaryota; kingdom Viridiplantae; phylum Streptophyta; class Magnoliopsida; order Poales; family Poaceae; genus Aegilops; species Aegilops longissima. Next base: position 54,873,329 of record CM038682.1, read on the forward strand.
ATGTATATGTTTTTTATTAACTTTGAAGTATTAATTTGACATGGTATCCTATTTTTGCACAGAGATCATCTGATACTTCTACGAACAATCTTCAGGGTATGTCCAGTTGGGCCCATGCATTTGGATATTATTTTGTCTACTATTATTACTATACAGAGAAATCTAATTGAAGCTAAAATATAATAAGTATTCATGGAGAGAAAAATAGACATTAATGTCCACATACACAACACAATTAACCAGTACTTTCCTAGTTTACATGAATTAAAATTTGCAATGACATTTAGGTTACTCATGACATGATAAAGAAAAAGTTTTTTTGTGAGGTGAGATAAGGTTTTATATAACTGTTCATGGAGGCCTCCTCATGGTTGCAGATACATAGTTTTACAATGCTTCATGAAATAGGTGCGTATCATCATGTCTAAAAGAAGAATCATGACGGACACAACTTCAAGAAATTCTTCTTGTAAAATAACATAATTTGTATATACCTCATAGAGTATGTAACTTGTTGGTAGCATTTAATATTGTGACACACTCGCCATCATTTGTGCCAGCATTATTTGGGTGATGATTTAATATCCAAAAGCATACATCAAGGTAGTTATGTGTAATGATATTCTTGTGAAAATAACTTCCATAGTGTATACTTGCATATATGTATTGTTCTATTGTATTCTCACAGTTAATCCATTTTCTTAATTTTTTGTTTGTTTATTTATGTTTAGAGCAAGATTATAAATTAAGTTGAGCATAATTTCTGCAGATTATAGATGGCCCACTAAAAGACAAAGGACGAAGGCACAAACTTCGAGTAATTCTTCTTGCCACATAGGTTTTTCTAATTGTGCGAGGATACCACTTGTAACTACCTTCAGTCATCTATGTCAGTAGTATTTTGAGAAGAATTTCATTACAAAATGCAACGACTCAAACAATCAGATTGTTCATGATGATTCCTAATTGTATAACCAATAAGCTTAACACATCTTCCTATTTTAGAGTTGTTATCTTAATAAGTATATACTATATGTTATTAATGTTGTTGTTGGCTGAAGAACATTTGTTGCTCATGGTTAGAATGTAGGATTTTCTTAACACAACAACATAGAGCGAATGTCGAGGCCAATATAGATTGAAACCATTAATTCATATTAAAATGGTCATGACTTCTTATTTTTATTTGACATAAATGTTTGTGACTTGTTTGAATTAATGTGTTCTGCAATTATATGATACTTCTATATTCATACTATTTTTATGAAATGTGCAGCTAGTTTGTCGACAGGAGCACGAACAACCACAACTTCTACAAAGCTTCCACATGGTTTCATCTAGTATCATGCGGAAGACATTGAGACAATCAAGATTACTTGAGCAACCTGAATTATGTTAGTTGTTACCTGCTTTCAAACGAATGTGTCCTCTCATAGTATGCATGTACTTCTGTTGTTGAGGAATTTATATCATTAGACAGTTCTATTTCTCATAATTATTGATTAATGGGTACATAACTTCAATCCTGGAAGATTATCAGATAGCCAGTCAAGGAAGCGATTTTTTTGTTGAATTGTGCATAATAGGGACATTTTTACATTCAAAGGAACATCATAGGAATAATTTGGTATTTCGAGAAGATTTTCCAGTCCCCTGCCCCAACCTACTGGGGACAACATGAGTGGTGACTGACACATTTGTAACGTACGAGCAAGCTAGTGCAGTAGCTTCAGTCACATGCTCTGGAAGCCAATTTTGGGTCTTCCTTTAGAAGACTCAACAAGGCCATCATCACACCATTCTAGTTAGTTACTTCTGCAACGATATATGTCCCTAAGAAAATAAGAAGCTAGGGTTCTAGTAGAGTTATAATGCTCTAACAGCACCACATTGGATATGCCCGCAAAAATAAAATAACATGAGTCGAGTCTATTTTGTAAGCACATATCTTGTCACCAGTCAACTACTAGTACAGTAAGAGCATCAAAGAGGAATTAATTTCATATAGAATAGTCGCATACATATACTTCTGTTCTGCACATACTGCTCATTATCATGGACAATTATGTAGCTAGCTAAAAGGGAGCATGTGGCTATAATGTAAGGAGGGAGGCTCCAGGGACGAGCTCAACAAACAGAACTAACCTGCTCTTGCAAGGAACCAGTAAGCCTTGCTACATTGTCACATGCATGCTGCATGGCATCGCGTCCACCAGCTACTGTGGTATGCTGCAACTCTTTCCTCTCATCTTTTCACCGAAGCGGTCGTTGGCGAATTCTAATCTTTCCGGAACAACATTCTCAATTCCCTGCACTAGAAGATCATCATGATGCATCGGCACATCGGAATTCTAGCCACATTAACATAATCTTTTCCCAAACCATATTAAGGGCGAAATGAGAAATGAAGGAGAGCACCAAATAGTAAGTTAGGTTACACATATATATAGAAATGTCGTTCATAGTAAAAACAAACGGAAGTGTATCCATGTTGTTTGCTTAGGTGGCTGAAACCAAGGTCCTATTCACTGGGCGGATGAACCTATAAAATAAAAGGATTCTCAAAGTCCCTCAGAACTAGAGTCGAGTAACGCAGTCATGATCCCATGGGGTTTCAGAATAACGACAGTCACAATCAGCTCTCTCATTAAAAAATTATTATTTTTTATCACTACGGGAAAATTCATGTTTGCCGAGTGTTAGTGTCTTTGCTGAGTGCATTTTTTCGGGCACTCGGCAAACATATCTTTGCCGAGTGTAATCTTGAAACAAGGTAAAATAGGTGCCTTGCCGACTATCGTGGAAAAAAACTCTCGCAAAAAAGCTATAGTTGCTAAAAGGTGCTTTGTTGAGTGTCTTGGAAATAACTCTCGGCAAAATAGTGGAACTCTAGCAAGGATGTGCTTTCCCGAGTGCTACACTCGGCAAAAGGGGGTATGCACTGCGCTCACTGTTTTGGGTGTCGAGATTGCATACAACCTCGGATGAAGATGATCCAAAAATAAAAGTTTTACATTTCGACAAGATGATAATTTTCATGTTGAGGACCTTTTCGTTTTAGGCCATATTATTTACACGTTTTGCCATGCCAAAATATGGTCTCAAATGAATAAGGCGGTGGTCACATTTAATGCAAAGTTTATGACTATGGGCCTAACCTTTGTGCATCTTGCCATTACAAACAATGTTTCCAAATAGAGTTTCCAACATTTCGTACAAAAATAATTTTTCTATTTTTGAAGTCTAAAAATTGATACTTTTGTGAAGCTGGTAAAAAAATCGAGTGCAAAATGGCATCACTCCAATTTTCACAAAAATAGACCATATTTTTTTTAGAAAATTCCCATTTTTTGTGGATTTTCTAGATTTCTAGCTACTTTCACACATTTAAATGACTTTATGATGATTCCGTGAAATTAATTCAATTTGAACTGTAATTGTGTGATAGCTCTGTCCTAGAAATTTGCAAATTTGAAGTAGCAGGGCTTCATAGTTAACTCTCTGGCATGCAGGCATTTAGTGTAGTAGATCCAAGACATACGTGTGACAGATTGCATATGAACAACATTTATTAGTAGGAAAATTGTACTACCGTATATTGCACTAACACTAACTATATCAAGAAGCCAATAGCATGTAATTTCAGCTTGCAAGAAAGCGCCACTTACTCTTAAAGATCAGCTAATCTACATGGCAACTTCCGGGGATGGTGATGGATAAGTACAGTTGGATCGTTTTTAGGTGTTAATCTACTATTACGGAAATCGCCTTCCTTTACTTTCAAGGAGAAATGTAGAGGGAAAGAACAGCATTTTTAATCTAATGATCCATCACTTATTCACAAGTATTGCAACAACCAAGTATGTTGGATGCAAGGAGGAGGTGAGAGTGCAGGCAGCATGTATGTCACATCATGCGAATAGGTGGGGATCATGTTAAGTCAATGCAGAAGGATGCGTTGTGTGTCATGCACCGTGTCGTAGCGGCCGAGTAAACAGTAAACTAAATCTGAGGACCAGCTCTCTTGACCTTCCGAGCTACTTCGATTGGAAATCAGATCCTCCACACTAAATAAGAAAGACCGTTTAGGTCGAAGTAATAGAGGGGAAAGAGACTACTCACCTCCGGCAATGGCATGCGTGGCTCGCCTGAAGGTCGGGTTGAATCCATGGTGTTGGGCTAGCATAGCACCCGCTGGCGGCAATCATGGGGCTCTGAGGCAGCGTCACCGTGCAGATCTCTCGTGTTGTTGGCCATAGACGGCTTTGCCGACAGCGATGCATTATGGAAAGATGGAGAGCTAAAATAGGGGAGGAGAAGAATCGGGAAGACAATAGAGATTTTTTGGCAAAGGGGAGATGAACGGAATCATCGGGAGAAGAGGCAATAAGAGGAAGAGGCAACAATCAGTGCAATGGTGGAAAAAAATTACACGATTCCTTTCGTTGAAAAGGGAAAAAGGCAGGATAGCCAACGTGGCAGATTTGCTTACGTCCATGGCTGCATGTTCATTGCTGATGTGGATAGGTTGCATGTCAAGAGAAATATGCTAGTGAGGATGAATTATTGGGTATTATAGATGCGCAACATTACATCTAAGCTTTTTTGAAATTTCAAAACACAATGGTTTTTAAAATGGACATTTTTTGGAACACGAACTTTTAACAAATTTTATGAATAAATTTTGGAAACTTGAACAATTTTTTGAGTTTGAACATTTTTTTCAACATGACCTTTTTTGAAATTTCAAAAAGCAATTATTTTTTAATGCAACCTGTTTCAAATTTTCAAAAAATGATTGTTTCTAAAATGAATATTTTTAAAAACACTAAACAAAATTCATAAAGTTGAACTTTTTTGAAAATTCACTCAAATTGTGGACATTTTGTTAGAAGTGTGAAAGATTTTTTTTTAAACTTGAAACGTTTTTCAAATCATGAACATTTTCTAGAATAATGAAAAAAAAATCAAATTCCCAACAATGTTTGAACATTTTTTTAGAAATCTTGAATTTATGAAAAAAGAAAATTAAACAGAAAAAGGAAAAGAAAAATGAAAGAAAGCAAGGAGAACTAGTGAAGAAAGAAATAAGAAAAAAGGAAAACAAACTGAAAAATATTGTAAGAAAAACCAATCCTGGCTACTTGGGCTCGTCCATCTGTTGCTCGCTGCTCATTTCCCAGATTTTTTAGGGGTAAAACCAAGTTTTATTCATCAAAGACCATAGAGTGTGGGATAGAGTTTGGGCCATCGCATTGGCCAAACCAAACATGACGTCCCAGACCTAACGGAAGAGAAAACCTGTCTAGACTATGTGCTTGGACGTTGACAGCATCACCTTTAGAAAATAAATACAATCAAATAAAGAAGGTTCCAATTTGATCTCACTGATAATGGCTCATTTCTAGACAGTTTGCTCACATTTTTAAGAGAAAATTTAGCCTCGATGGGCTGGGAAATTGGGTCGACCAACCTCTAGTATGACCTGGAAATTGGGTCGACCAACCTCTAGTATGACCGACTTGTCTTTGTCCAGTAGAAAGCCTGTCATGTCGCCTAAAAGCCCATCCTTACATGTTTTTACAGGACATGCATCGGTTATGTTCCTCCAGCACGACCGGCCGCCTCCCAGCCTCCCTCGCCTGCTCGACAGCTCCCCACTGTCGGGGCTAAGCCCTTGACCCCCCGCCCCCCACCCCCAGGTTGCGAGCTTGTCCCTTCCCGCCCTCTCTTCTGCATGGCCTGGCCCCACCCCACCTTCTCCCCCATGGGTGTTTTGCCGAGTGTTGTGGAAAAAACTCTCGGCAAAATATTGGAACTCGCGCAAAATGTGCTTTCCCGACTACTACACTCGGCAAAAGGCGGTATGCACTACACTATTTTGGTTGTCGAGATTGCATGCGACCTTGGGTAAAGATGATCCCAAAATCAAAGTTTTTCATTTCGACGAGATGAATAATTTTCATTGCTGAGAACTTTTTCATTTTAGGCCATGTTATTTACACTTATTGCCATGCCAAAATATGGTCTCAAATTAATAATGTGATGGTCATATTTATTGTATAATTTACGACAATGGGCCTAAACTTGGCATTTAGGTGCATCTCGCCATTACAAACAATGATGCCAAATAGTGTTTGCAACATTTTGTACAATAAATATTTTTTGCATTTTTCTATGTGTAAAATATGGATATTTTTGTGAAACGGGTAAAGAAAACATAGTGCAAAATGGCACCACTCCAATTTTCATAAAAAGTAGACCATATTTTAAGAAAATTCCCATGTTTTCTGGATCTTCTAGATTTCTAGCTACTTTCGCACATTTAAATTCAAATTTGAACTTCAAGTGTACGCAAGTAGTAATTATATTAAAGAACCACTTAGAGTTTGAGAGATTCAGCCCCTTACCATGAATGTGCATTTTGACATTGTTTGGGAAAAAATGAAACAAAAAGGATACAAGTCCAAAAAAATGCAATCCTTTCGTATGGACTCCTTTTATGTGTACTAGTTAGGATGAAAATAACAAACTTTCAATATGAAAATTTTGAAAGAAAAATATCCTTCACAAAACGGGCTATTGTGTATGAACATTCATGGTTTTCAAGTCAAACGACCAAGGTGTATGTCTAGCTAAAAACTAACAATTGGTGTATTTTTCTAATATTTAGTGAAAATAAAAAAAATGGGAAGGGCGGATACTTAATGGATAGCGTGGACATATGAGGGTGTGCCTTTAAGTGTTGGAGATGCCTTCATGTGCTGGTTTATGGCGTGCTCAACCTGCAATGTACTAGAGTTAATCATGTTGGGGAACGTTGCATGAAAATAAACGATTGTATGCACACGCAATGATCTATCCATGGAGATGCATAGCAATGAGGGGGAGAGTGTATCACGCACTCGTGAGACCGAAGCGAAGCGTTTGACAACACGGTTGATGTAGTCAAACTTCTTCTAGCTCCGACCGATCAAGCACCGAACGTACGGCACCTCCGAGTTCTGCACATGTTCAGCTCGGTGGACGTCCCTCGCCTTCTTGGTCCAGCAAGACGCCGAGGAAGTAGATGAGTTCCGTAAGCATGATGGCATGGTGACGATGATGGTGAAGTGATCCACGAGGGCTTCGCCTAAGCATCGCGAGAATATGAGCGGGGTGTAATCTGGAGAGGCGCGCACACACTAACAATTCATGTTGTGTGTTCTAGGCGCCCCCTTCCCCACATATATATAGGTGGGAGGGGAGGAGAGGCAGCCAGGGGGCGCCCTAAGTAGGATCTGAATCCTACTTGGGGTTTCCCCAAGAGGCGTCCCCCCTTTCCTTTTTCCACCGGAGAAGAAAGGAAGGGGGAAGAAGAGAATGAAGGGGCCAAGCCCTCTTCTCCTTCTCCTATTCGGGCACCTGCCATAACGGGGCGCTACCCCTTGTGGGCTGGCGTGTTCCCTCTCATGGCCCATATGGCCCATATATTCCCCGGGGTTCCGATAACCCCCTCGATACTCCGATAAATACCGATGCATTCCGGAGGACTTCCGTGTCCGAATACTATCGTCCTATATATTAATCTTTATCTCGACCATTTCGAGACTCCTCGTCATGTCCGTGATCTCATACGCGACTTCAAACAACATTCAGTCACCAAATCACATAACTCATATAATACAATATCGTCATCGAACGTTAAGCGTGTGGACCCTACGGGTTCGAGAACTATGCAGACATGACCGAGACACCTCTCCGGTCAATAACCAATAGCGGAACCTGGATGCTCATATTGGATCCTACATATTCTATAAAGATCCTTATCGGTAGAACCTTTATGATAACATACATTATTCCTTTTGTCCATCGTATGTTACTACCCCGAGATTTGATCGTCGGTATCTGTATACCTAGTTCAATCTCGTTACCGGCAAGTCTCTTTACTAGTTCCATAATACATCACCTCGCTAACAGATGGGTCTTGTCCATCACATCATTCTCCTAATGATGTGATCCCGTTATCAAATGACAACTCATGTCCATGGTTAGGAAACCTTAACCATCTTTGATCAACGAGCTAGTCAAGTAGAGGCTCACTAGGGACATAGTATTTGTCTATGTATTCACACATGTATTAAGGTTTCCGATCAATACAATTCTAGCATGAATAATAAACATTTATCATGAATAAGGAAATATAAAATAACAACTTTATTATTGCCTCGAGGGCATATTTCCTTCAAATCAGTATATGTGTGCATGATTGGTTGTTAGTGAAGTGTTTTATGTATATGTGTGCATGCTTGGTTGGGCCAACTTTGTGTATTACATTTTGTGAAATACAAACTTGATATATGCCACATTTTTGTGTTAACGACCAATAATTATATACATAACTATATTTTGCCTTCTTGTTCCTCCTCCACAAGAAAAGGTCCCATGCTTTTCTCCTCCTCCCATCGGTGTCGTAGCTGGTCCGCGCCATCTCCGATGGTGTTTGGGCCACGGAGGTGAGTAGGACCTCAGGCCCTCGCTGGCGGGAGGGAACCCGTTCTCATTCTTTTTTGGTTCATTGTCTTGCTGGAGCTGTGTTGCGGTTGCGATGTGTCTCAAGAGGAATAATGTTTCCCATGTTCTATCCCGTCTCGATGGTGCCGCTAAGCGCCATCGGAGAGCATGTGGAGGTGTGTCTCTGCCGGATTTCGCAGGATTAGGTCGGGTTGGTCTTCGTGGATCTGTTTGGACACGGTCTTTGTTCGTCTTTGTGGTGTTTATACTATTGATCCTTCCGATCTATGACTTTCTTCATCGACGATGGTTGCTGCTTCGGCGCGCTGGTCCTATGGGTCCTTAGCACGACAACTTCCGACATTTGACTACAACAAGGTTTGCCTGGCTCCAGCGACTTGGGGTGATGGCGACGCATAGCTTGCTTTAGTGCTTGTAGTCATCGCTAGGTGGTCCATGGACCTGGTTGTAATTTTTCATATCTCCGTGTTCTTTGTACTGCCATGATTGAAGATGAATAGGTTGGAAGTTTCTCACGCAAAAAATAACTATATAAATAACTATTTTAGCAATATTCGCAAAAAATATTTTAGCAAGTAATAAATTTTGACACCAATTATATGGTAGTAATTAATATTTCCCTAATAATATCCGCATTGGATCCGGTTTTATACTATGTATACAGACAGGAGTATGTTTGGATAATTGTGTGAACACAAGGATATATCCTACCAAAACTATTTTTAGCAACAAGTATTTAATGAATTAATATATGCTAGCTATACTCTGGTGGTGAAAACATGGTGTATTAGCTGTACATAGCATGCAACACGGTTTCACTCCCCTTTATATTCCTGGGCAGATCACAATTTTAGATCTAAGTTTTATGTTTGTCTACACACTCCCATCTTCTTCCCATATCAGCAGGAAAATTCACTCCAATCGTCTCGCTATTCTACACTTGGGAAATCAGGTTTGCTTCAATCTACCATCCTTGAATATATGCCCCACATCTTGTTTCTGCGTCCTAATCTTATTAAGCTTGTAATTAGTAGTTAGTGCAAGATCGAAAAGGAGCTATGGGCAAAACACCATCCGCGCCTGCTGATAAACTCACTGTGGGACAAGCGGCGCCATATCATGAAATAGCAGCAGATTCAAGTGACAGTGAGAGAACAATCAGTGAGGGTTATGTGGGTATCATGTATGGTGATAGCCAAACCCACGATGGCAACCTGGAAGGAGAATCTGCTATGGTATTGCTAGCAACAGATTCAAGTGACAGCGAGAGAACAATCAGTGAGGGTTATGTGGGGATCCTGTATGGTGGTAGCCAAACCCAGGATGGAGACTTGGAGGGAGAATCTGCTATGGTAATGCCTGCTGTAGGAGAGAATACCACGGCGAGATCTAACAGTCATGGTTATACGCGCAGCTTGGAAATTGATTCCGCCTCTCGTACTGAGAGGCATGCTGCCAGGTCAGATTCTGTTCTAGTGGCACAGCGCCGAGACTGCATACAAATTTACCCTGAGTGGCTGGAGAAAATTGATTCAGGCAAAAAGATGTGGACAGCTCTCAAACAATTGCAAGCAAATAGGAAGCATGAAGAGGTTAGTATATACTCATGTTCTAGTGTCCTCTATTATCAAATAATTTTCATTGTGTGTTAATCATCTCATAACATATGGAGTGTTTGCTTGATGGGCATTCAGACCAAATGATGAACGAATTAGATCCTAGGTTCTCCAAAAGATGACATTGTGTTTTGCTTTAGTTACCTGATAGATTTTCAGCCTTTGCGTCAAAATGATTTTATGCATTTGTTTTCGCACTAACTTGTATTTTTTTAACCACAACCATGCATATATGTAAAAAAACTCATGGCCACTTGTGTGGTTGATAGAAATCAGTTAACATCTCAATTTCCTCATGTGCTATTGTATGACTACGGAGATTTTTTCGACATGCTCCTCTTACCTCCCTTTTCACATCGACGTAAAAGTATAAAGTAAATCTGAGTCATTGACTGCATTAAGTAGTGGACTTGACTAAATCTTACCTTCTTTAACTCCAATGTGAAAAGATGGGGTAAGAGCAAGCATGTTAAAATGGCTCATGAATGTGGTGGTGCCGCCAGTGGCGGAACTTGAGCATAATCCAAGAGGGCCATTACTTAAAGGGGAGCAAATTAGAAGGGAAGGATGGGAAAATATCTAGTTTAAACACTAGTTAGGCTTAAAATATAGTATATTCATTGATGGGTGCAAAACTTAAGGGGGGCCATGGCCCCTGTTGGTCTACATGAAGCTCCGCCACTTTCTGCCGCACATTCTACAGTGTTGTTACAGCCACCGACTGAATCTTGTTTTTGCACTATATCCAAATGTACTAGTAGTCATAAGACATCAATCTGTCAGGATCTCAGCTTTTGGCCTTCTGCTAGGATGGACTAAAGATATTGATAAGTCTCGCCATTCCTGAATGTTGTGAAGGTTACCTGACTAGAACAGATTGATCTGGAGAAGGATATGGCGGCGCGGCAAACCTAAAGTAGCGATGATGCAACAAATGGAATGAGATCGAGAATGGTATTCTCTCTAGGTGCACACCAGAGAGCATACAAATTAGGGTCTGCATGGACGACCAAAACACATGGCATGTTTTTATCAACATACCAATAGGGTCTGCATGGACGACCAAAACACATGACATTTTTTCATCAACTAGCCCATCCTTTTTCCTTGGATCTACTAACATTGGTTTCAAGTTATTGTAGAAGTTTCTTATAGTGACTGGTTAAAATAATTCACACATGTTCGTCTATTCATGCTATGTTTCACAATCTGATCCGATGAGGAATATCCATTTTTTCTAAAAATAGTGCATCTACCTCTAATTCTTTTGCATTCAATTATACAATTAAATTTGCTGAAGAAGGGAAAACCTCCCACTTTCAACCAATATGAGCTTGATCTAAACCAAATCTTCCTTCGGGCCGGGTCGGATTTGGGTCAGGCTTCACAAAGCCTGGAGTCAACATTCCAAGCCGAGCCCGGCTTGGCCCGGCTCAAAGCACATGAACAATGGCTTCTCAATTTAACTAATTATATTCGGGATATTAAAATTATATAATATACCTATATTTTGAATAAAATATACATTTGTTGCCATTTTGGGCTTTTTGGGCGGGCTTGCGAGAAATTGAAGCCCAAGCCTACCCAGATGTCGGGCTTTGGGCTCGGGCTCTGAGCCGAGTAGTCCATGAACAGGTTTAGTTTGATCTATTCACACACATTTTGATCCTCGTTCATTATAGCATTTAACCATAATTCATATGAACATGCACCACGAGAATATAATAAAGAAAATGGGTCAATTTTTAGTATACAAGGCCTTATTGTGCAATATCACAAGAACATTTTTCTCCTTGATTACAGTAGTAACTACTGTGCAATCTTATATGTCAAATCATATATTATATGACAAATTAAGTATATTGTTTTGCTTATTTCAGTATTACCTTCATAAGGAATATAGTCACAAATTTTGCTCCAAACGCAACGTTATTGAGTTCATACGAAATGGAACTGTGGAAGGGAAGCTGGTTCAGAAGGTGCCTAAATACTTGACTTTCAAACATAGAGTAATTATGCGAAGATGTATATGTTTTTTATTAACTTTGAAGTATTAATTTGACATGGTATCCTATTTTTGCACAGAGATCATCTGATACTTCTACAAACAATCTTCAGGGTATGTCCAGTTGGGCCCATGCATTTGGATATTATTTTGTCTACTATTATTACTATACAGAGAAATCTAATTGAAGCTAAAATATAATAAGTATTCGTGGAGAGAAAAATAGACATTAATGTCCACATACACAACACAATTAACCAGTACTTTCCTAGTTTACATGAATTAAAATTTGCCACTAGGGACATAGTATTTGTCTATGTATTCACACATGTATTAAGGTTTCGATCAATACAATTCTAGCATGAATAATAAACATTTACATGAATTAAAATTTGCAATGACATTTAGGTTACTCATGACATGATAAAGAAAAAGTTTTTTGTGAGGTGAGATAAGGTTTTATATAACTGTTCATGCTTGGTTGGGCCAACTTTGTGTATTACATTTTATGAATTAAAATTTGCAATGACATTTAGGTTAACGACCAATCATTATATACATAACTATATTTTGCCTTCTTGTTCCTCCTCCACAAGAAAAGGTCCCATGCTTTTCTCCTCCTCCCATCGGTGTCGAAGTTGGTCCCGCCATCTCCGATGGTGTTTGGGCCATGGAGTGAGTAGGACGAGGCCTCCTCATGGTTGCAGATACATAGTTTTTGAGTGCTTGTAGTCATCGCTAGTGGTCCATGGACCTGGTTGTAATTTTTCATCTCTGGTGTTCTTTTGTACTGCCATGATTGAAGATGAATAGGTTGGAAGTTTCTCACTTAAAAATAACTATATAAATAACTATTTTAGCAATATTTGCAAAAAAATATTTTAGCAAGTAATAAATTTTGACACCAATTATATGGTAGTAATTAATATTTCCCTAATAATATCCGCATTGGATCCGGGTTTTATACTATGTATACAGATGGGAGTATGTTTGGATAATTGTGTGAACACAAGGATATATCCTACCAAAACTATTTTTAGCAACAAGTATTTAATGAATTAATATATGCTAATATACTGGTGGTGAAAACATGGTGTATTAGCTGTACATAGCATGCAACACGGTTTCCCCTTTATTTTCCCAGATCACAATTTTAGATCTAAGTTTTATGTTTGTCTACACACCCATCTTCTTCCCATATCAGCAGGAAAATTCACTCCAATCGCCTCGCTATTCTACACTTGGGAAATCAGGTTTGCTTCAATCTACCATCCTTGAATATATGCCCCACATCTTGTCTCAAGGCCCAATCTTATTAAGCTTGTAATTAGTAGTTAGTGCAAGATCGAAAGGAGCTATGGGCAAACACCATCCGCGTCTTGATAAACTCATGACATGATATCATGAAATAAGCGTATCATCATGTCTAAAAGAAGAATCATGCGGTTTATATAACTGTTCATGGAGGCCAAACCCACGATGGCAACTCTGAAGGAGAATCTGCTATGGTATTGCTAGCAATGATTCAAGTGACAGCAGAGAACAATCAGTGAGGGATGTGGGGATCTCATGGTAGCCAAACCGTGGATGGAGACTGAGGGAGAATCATGGTATTGCCTCTGTAGGAGAGAATAATAGATCTAACATCATGGTTATATGCAGCTTGAAATTGATTCCGCCTCAGATTAAGAGGCATGCTGTGTCAGATTCTGTTCTAGTGGCACAGGATCGTATACAAATTTACCTCCGAGTGGCTGGAGAAAATTGATTCAGCAAAAAGATGTGGACAGCTCTCAAACAATTGCAAGCAAATAGGAAGCATGAAGAGGTTAGTATATACTCATGTTCTGGTGTGTCTATTATCAAATAATTTTCATTGTGTGTTAATCATCTCATAACATGGAGGTTTGCTTGATGGGCATTCAGACCAAATGATGAACGAATTAGATCCTAGGTTCTCCAAAAGATGACATTGTGTTTTGCTTTAGTTACCTGATAGATTTTCAGCCTCAAAATGATTTTATGCATTTGTTTTCGACTAACTTGTATTTTTTTAACCACAACCATGCATATATGTAAAAAACTCATGGCCACTTGTGTGGTTGATAGAAATCAGTTAACATCTCAATTTCCTCATGTGCTATTGTATGACTACGGAGATTTTTCGACATGCTCCTCTTACTCCCTTTTCACATCGACGAAAAGTATAAAGTAAATCTGAGTCATTGACTCATTAAGTAGTGGACTTGACTAAATCTTACCTTCTTTAACTCCAATGTAGATGGGGTAAGAGCAAGCATGTTAAAATGGCTCATGAATGTGTGGTGCGCCAATGACGGAACTTGAGCATAATCCAAGAGGGCCATTACTTAAAGGGAGCAAATTAGAAGGGAAGGATGGGAAAATATCTAGTTTAAACACTAGTAAGGCTTAAAATATAGTATATTCATTGATGGGTGCAAACTTAAGGGGCCATGGCCCTGTTGGTTCAAGCATGAAGCCACTTTCTCGCCGCATATCTCTAAGTTGTTGTTACAGCCAACGACTGAATCTTGTTTTTGCACTATATCCAAATGTACTAGTAGTCATAAGACACCAATCTGTCAGATCTCAGCTTTTGGCCTTATGCTAGGATGGACTAAAGATATTGATAAGTCTCGCCATTCCTGAATGTTGTGAAGGTTGTGACTAGAACAGATTGATCCGAAGGATATGGCAAAGGCAAACCTAAAGTAGCGATGATGCAACAAATGGAATGAGATCGAGAATGGTATTCTCTAGGTGCACACCAGAATGTTGGATGCAAGGAGGAGGTGAGAGTGTAGGCAACATGTATGTCACATCATGCGAACAGGTGGGGATCATGTTAAGTCAATGCAGAAGGATGCGTTGTGTGTCCGCGCACTGTCAGCAGCGGCCGAGTAAACAGTAAACTAAACCTGGGACCAACTCTCTTGACCTTCCCAGCTACTTCGACTGGAAATCAGATCCTCCACACTAAATAAGAAAGACCGTTTAGGTCGAAGTAATAGAGGGGAAAGAGACCACTCACCTCCGGCAATGGCATGCGTGGCTCGCCTGAAGGTCGGGTTAAATCCATGGTGTTGGGCTAGCATAGCACCCGCTGGCGGCAATCATGGGGCTCTGAGGCAGCGTCACCGTGCAGATCTCTAGTGTTGTTGGCCATAGACGGCTTTGCCGACAGCAATGCATTATGGAAAGATGGAGAGCTAAAAGAGGGGGGGAGAAGAATCGGGAAGACAATAGAGATTTATTGGCGAAGGGGAGATGAACGGAATCATCGGGAGAAGAGGCAATAAGAGGAAGAGGCAACAATCAGTGCGATGGTGGTAAAAAATTACACGATTCCTTTCATTGAAAAGGGAAAAAGGCAGGATAGCCAACATGGCAGATTTGCTTACGTCCATGGTTGCATGTTCATTGCTGATGTGGATAGGCTGCATGTCAAGAGAAATATGGTAGTGAGGATGAATTATTGGGTATTATAGATGCGCAACATTACATCTAAGCTTTTTGAAATTTCAAAACACAATGGATATTTTTGGAACACGATTTTTTCAAAATTTATGAATAAATTTTGAAAACTTGAACAATTTTTGAGTTTGAACATTTTTTCAACATGAACTTATTTTGAATTTTCAAAAGCAATTATTTTTAATTCAAATTTTCAAATTTTCAAAAATGATTGTTTTTAAAATGAATATTTTAAAAACTCTAAACAAAATTCATAAAGTTGAACATTTCTTGAAAATTCACTCAAATTGTGGACATTTTCTTAAAAGCGTGAAAGATTTTAAAAAAACTTGAAAAGTTTTTCAAATCATGAACATTTTCTAGAAAAATGAAAACAAAATCAAATTCCCAACAATGTTTGAACATTTTTTTAGAAATCTTGAATTTATGGAAAAAGAAAAAGAAACAGAAAAAGGAAAAGAAGAAAGAAAGAAAGCAAGGAAAACTAGTGAAGAAAGAAAACAAAAAAAAGGAAAACAAACTGAAAAACATTGTAAGAAAAACCAATCCTAGCTACTTGGGCTCGTCCATCTGTTGCTCGCTGCTCATTTCCAAGATTTTTTAGGGGTAAAACCAAGTTTTATTCATCAAAGACCACAGAGTGTGGGTTAGAGTTTGGGCCATCGCATTGGCCAAACCAAACATGACGTCCCAGACCTAACGGAAGAGAAAACCTGTCTAGACTATGTGCTTGGACGTTGACAGCATCATCTTTAGAAAATAAATACAATCAAATAAAGAAGGTTCCAATTTGATCTCACTGATAATGGCTCATTTCTAGACAGTTTGCTCACATTTTTAAGAGAAAATTTAGCCTCGATGGGCTGGGAAATTGGGTCGACCAACCTCTAGTATGACCTGGAAATTGGGTCGACCAACCTCTAGTATGACCGACTTGTCTTTGTCCAGTAGAAAGCCTGTCATGTCGCCTAAAAGCCCATCCTTACATGTTTTTACAGGACATGCATCGGTTATGTTCCTCCAGCACGACCGGCCGCCTCCCAGCCTCCCTCGCCTGCTCGACAGCTCCCCCACTGTCGGGGCTAAGCCCCTGACCCCCCGCCCCCCACCCCCAGGTTGCGAGCTTGTCCCTTCCCGCCCTCTCTTCTGCATGGCCTGGCCCCACCCCACCTTCTCCCCCATGGGTGTTTTGCCGAGTGTTGTGGAAAAAACTCTCGGCAAAATATTGGAACTCGCGCAAAATGTGCTTTCCCGACTACTACACTCGGCAAAAGGCATACATCAAGGTAGTTATGTGTAATGATATTCTTGTGAAAATAACTTCCATAGTGTATACTTGCATATATGTATTGTTCTATTGTATTCTCACAGTTAATCCTTTTTCTTAATTTTTTGTTTGTTTATTTATGTTTAGAGCAAGATTATAAATTAAGTTGAGCATAATTTCCGCAGATAATAGATGGCCCACTAAAAGACAAAGGACGAAGGCACAAACTTCGAGTAATTCTTCTTGCCACATAGGTTTTTCTAATTGTGCGAGGATACCACTTGTAACTACCTTCAGTCATCTATGTCAGTAGTATTTTGAGAAGAATTTCATTACAAAATGCAACGACTCAAACAATCAGATTGTTCATGATGATTCCTAATTGTATAACCAATAAGCTTAACACATCTTCCTATTTTAGAGTTGTTATCTTAATAAGTATATACTATATGTTATTAATGTTGTTGTTGGCTGAAGAACATTTGTTGCTCATGGTTAGAATGTAGGATTTTCTGAACACAACAACATAGAGCGAATGTCGAGGCCAAAATAGATTGAAACCATTAATTCATATTAAAATGGTCATGACTTCTTATTTTTATTTGACATAAATGTTTGTGACTTGTTTGAATTAATGTGTTCTGCAATTATATGATACTTCTATATTCATACTATTTTTATGAAATGTGCAACTAGTTTGTCGACAGGAGCACGAACAACCACAACTTCTACAAAGCTTCCACATGGTTTCATCTAGTATCATGCGGAAGACATTGAGACAATCAAGATTACTTGAGCAACCTGAATTATGTTAGTTGTTACCTGCTTTCAAACGAATGTGTCCTCTCATAGTATGCATGTACTTCTGTTGTTGAGGAATTTATATCATTAGACAGTTCTATTTCTCATAATTATTGATTAATGGGTACATAACTTCAATCCTGGAAGATTATCAGATAGCCAGTCAAGGAAGCGATTTTTTTGTTGAATTGTGTATAATAGGGACATTTTTACATTCAAAGGAACATCATAGGAATAATTTGGTATTTCGAGAAGATTTTCCAGTCCCCTGCCCCAACCTACTGGGGACAACATGAGTGGTGACTGACACATTTGTAACGTACGAGCAACCTAGTGCAGTAGCTTCAGTCACATGCTCTGGAAGCCAATTTTGGGTCTTCCTTCAGAAGACTCAACAAGGCCATCATCACACCATTCTAGTTAGTTACTTCTGCAACGATATATGTCCCTAAGAAAATAAGAAGCTAGGGTTCTAGTAGAGTTATAATGCTCTAACAGCACCACATTGGATATGCCCGCACAAATAAAATAACATGAGTCGAGTCTATTTTGTAAGCACATATCTTGTCACCAGTCAACTACTAGTACAGTAAGAGCATCAAAGAGGAATTAATTTCATATAGAATAGTCGCATACATATACTTCTGTTCTGCACATACTGCTCATTATCATGGACAATGATGTAGCTAGCTAAAAGGGAGCATGTGGCTATAATGTAAGGAGGGAGGCTCCAGGGACGAGCTCAACAAACAGAACTAACCTGCTCTTGCAAGGAACCAGTAAGCCTTGCTACATTGTCACATGCATGCTGCATGGCATCGCGTCCACCAGCTACTGTGGTATGCTGCAACTCTTTCCTCTCATCTTTTCACTGAAGCGGTCGTTGGCGAATTATAATCTTTCCGGAACAACATTCTCAATTCCCTGCACTAGAAGATCATCATGATGCATCGGCACATCGGAATTCTAGCCACATTAACATAATCTTTTTCCAAACCATATTAAGGGCGAAATGAGAAATGAAGGAGAGCACCAAATAGTAAGTTAGGTTACACATATATATAGAAATGTCGTTCATAGTAAAAACAAACGGAAGTGTATCCATGTTGTTTGCTTAGGTGGCTGAAACCAAGGTCCTATTCACTGGGCGGATGAACCTATAAAATAAAAGGATTCTCAAAGTCCCTCAGAACTAGAGTCGAGTAACGCAGTCATGATCCCATGGGGTTTCAGAATAACGACAGTCACAATCAGCTCTCTCATTAAAAAAAATTATTTTTTATCACTACGGGAAAATTCATGTTTGCCGAGTGTTAGTGTCTTTGCTGAGTACATTTTTTCGGGCACTCGGCAAACATATCTTTGCCGAGTGTAATCTTGAAACAAGGTAAAATAGGTGCCTTGCCGACTATCGTGGAAAAAAACTCTCGCAAAAAAGCTATAGTTGCTAAAAGGTGCTTTGTTGAGTGTCTTGGAAATAACTCTCGGCAAAATAGTGGAACTCTGGCAAAGATGTGCTTTCCCGAGTGCTACACTCGGCAAATGGGGGTATGCACTGCGCTCACTGTTTTGGCTGTCGAGATTGCATACAACCTCGGATGAAGATGATCCAAAAATAAAAGTTTTACATTTCGACAAGATGAATAATTTTCATGTTGAGGACCTTTTCGTTTTAGGCCATATTATTTACACGTTTTGCCATGCCAAAATATGGTCTCAAATGAATAAGGCGGTGGTCACATTTAATGCAAAGTTTATGACTATGGGCCTAACCTTTGTGCATCTTGCCATTACAAACAATGTTTCCAAATAGAGTTTCCAACATTTCGTACAAAAATAATTTTTCTATTTTTGAAGTCTAAAAATTGATACTTTTGTGAAGCTGGTAAAAAAATCGAGTGCAAAATGGCATCACTCCAATTTTCACAAAAATAGACCATATTTTTTTTAGAAAATTCCCATTTTTTGTGGATTTTCTAGATTTCTAGCTACTTTCACACATTTAAATGACTTTATGATGATTCCGTGAAATTAATTCAATTTGAACTGTAATTGTGTGATAGCTCTGTCCTAGAAATTTGCAAATTTGAAGTAGCAGGGCTTCATAGTTAACTCTCTGGCATGCAGGCATTTAGTGTAGTAGATCCAAGACATACGTGTGACAGATTGCATATGAACAACATTTATTAGTAGGAAAATTGTACTACCGTATATTGCACTAACACTAACTGTATCAAGAAGCCAATAGCATGTAATTTCAGCTTGCAAGAAAGCGCCACTTACTCTTAAAGATCAGCTAATATACATGGCAACTTCCGGGGATGGTGACGGATAAGTACAGTTGGATCGTTTTTAGGTGTTAATCTACTATTACGAAAATCGTCTTCCTTTACTTTCAAGGGAGAAATGTAGATGGGAAAGAACAGCATTTTTTAATCTAATGATCCATCACTTATTCACAACTATTGCAACAACCAAGTATGTTGGATGCAAGGAGGAGGTGAGAGTGCAGGCAGCATGTATGTCACATCATGCGAATAGGTGGGGATCATGTTAAGTCAATGCAGAAGGATGCGTTGTGTGTCTGTGCACTGTCAGCGCGGCCGAGTAAACAGTAAACTAAATCTGAGGACCAGCACTCTTGACCTTCCGAGCTACTTCGACTGGAAATCAGATCCTCCACACTAAATAAGAAAGACCGTTTAGGTCGAAGTAATAGAGGGGAAAGAGACTACTCACCTCCGGCAATGGCATGTGTGGCTCGCCTGAAGGTCGGGTTGAATCCATGGTGTTGGGCTAGCATAGCACCCGCTAGCGGCAATCATGGGGCTCTGAGGCAGCGTCACCGTGCAGATCTCTCGTGTTGTTCGCCATAGACGGCTTTGCCGACAGCGATGCATTATGGAAAGATGGAGAGCTAAAATAGGGGAGGAGAAGAATCGGGAAGACAATAGAGATTTTTTGGCGAAGGGGAGATGAACGGAATCATCGGGAGAAGAGGCAATAAGAGGAAGAGGCAATAATCAATGGTGGAAAAAATTACACAATTCCTTTCGTTGAAAAGGGAAAAAGGCAGGATAGCCAACGTGGCAGATTTGCTTACGTCCATGGCTGCATGTTCATTGCTGATGTGGATAGGTTGCATGTCAAGAGAAATATGCTAGTGAGGATGAATTATTGGGTATTATAGATGCGCAACATTACATCTAAGCTTTTTTGAAATTTCAAAACACAATGGTTTTTAAAATGGACATTTTTTGGAACACGAACTTTTAACAAATTTTATGAATAAATTTTGGAAACTTGAATAATTTTTTGAGTTTGAACATTTTTTTCAACATGACCTTTTTTGAAATTTCAAAAAGCAATTATTTTTTAATGCAACCTGTTTCAAATTTTCAAAAAAGGATTGTTTCTAAAATGAATATTTTTAAAAACACTAAACAAAATTCATAAAGTTGAACTTTTTTGAAAATTCACTCAAATTGTGGACATTTTCTTAGAAGTGTGAAAGATTTTTTAAACTTGAAAAGTTTTTCAAATCATGAACATTTTCTAGAAAAAGGAAAAAAAATCAAATTCCCAACAATGTTTGAACATTTTTTTAGAAATCTTGAATTTATGAAAAAAGAAAAATAAAAAGAAAAAGGAAAAGAAAAAAGAAAGAAAGCAAGGAAAACTAGTGAAGAAAGAAATAAGAAAAAAGGAAAACAAACTGAAAAATATTGTAAGAAAAACCAATCCTGGCTACTTGGGCTCGTCCATCTGTTGCTCGCTGCTCATTTCCCAGATTTTTTAGGGGTAAAACCAAGTTTTATTCATCAAAGACCATAGAGTGTGGGATAGAGTTTGGGCCATCGCATTGGCCAAACCAAACATGACGTCCCAGACCTAACGGAAGAGCAAACCTGTCTAGACTATGTGCTTGGACGTTGACAGCATCACCTTTAGAAAATAAATACAATCAAATAAAGAAGGTTCCAATTTGATCTCACTGATAATGGCTCATTTCTAGACAGTTTGCTCACATTTTTAAGAGAAAATTTAGCCTCGATGGGCTGGGAAATTGGGTCGGCCAACCTCTAGTATGACCTGGAAATTGGGTCGACCAACCTCTAGTATGACCGACTTGTCTTTGTCCAGTAGAAAGCCTGTCATGTCGCCTAAAAGCCCATCCTTACATGTTTTTACAGGACATGCATCGGTTATGTTCCTCCAGCACGACCGGCCGCCTCCCAGCCTCCCTCGCCTGCTCGACAGCTCCCCCACTGTCGGGGCTAAGCCCTTGACCCCCCGCCCCCCACCCCCAGGTTGCGAGCTTGTCCCTTCCCGCCCTCTCTTCTGCATGGCCTGGCCCCACCCCACCTTCTCCCCCATGGGTGTTTTGCCGAGTGTTGTGGAAAAAACTCTCGGCAAAATATTGGAACTCGCGCAAAATGTGCTTTCCCGACTACTACACTCGGCAAAAGGCGGTATGCACTACACTATTTTGGTTGTCGATATTGCATGCGACCTTGGGTAAAGATGATCCCAAAATCAAAGTTTTTCATTTCGACGAGACGAATAATTTTCATTGCTGAGAACTTTTTCATTTTAGGCCATGTTATTTACACTTATTGCCATGCCAAAATATGGTCTCAAATTAATAATGTGATGGTCATATTTATTGTATAATTTACGACAATGGGCCTAAACTTGGCATTTAGGTGCATCTCGCCATTACAAACAATGATGCCAAATAGTGTTTGCAACATTTTGTACAATAAATATTTTTTGCATTTTTCTATGTGTAAAATATGGATATTTTTGTGAAACGGGTAAAGAAAACATAGTGCAAAGTGGCACCACTCCAATTTTCATAAAAAGTAGACCATATTTTAAGAAAATTCCCATGTTTTCTGGATCTTCTAGATTTCTAGCTACTTTCGCACATTTAAATTCAAATTTGAACTTCAAGTGTACGCAAGTAGTAATTATATTAAAGAACCACTTAGAGTTTGAGAGATTCAGCCCCTTACCATGAATGTGCATTTTGACATTGTTTGGGAAAAAATGAAACAAAAAGGATACAAGTCCAAAAAAATGCAATCCTTTCGTATGGACTCCTTTTATGTGTACTAGTTAGGATGAAAATAACAAACTTTCAATATGAAAATTTTGAAAGAAAAATATCCTTCACAAAACGGGCTATTGTGTATGAACATTCATGGTTTTCAAGTCAAACGACCAAGGTGTATGTCTAGCTAAAAACTAACAATTGGTGTATTTTTCTAATATTTAGTGAAAATAAAAAAAATGGGAAGGGCGGATACTTAATGGATAGCGTGGACATATGAGGGTGTGCCTTTAAGTGTTGGAGATGCCTTCATGTGCTGGTTTATGGCGTGCTCAACCTGCAATGTACTAGAGTTAATCATGTTGGGGAACGTTGCATGAAAATAAACGATTGTATGCACACGCAATGATCTATCCATGAAGATGCATAGTAATGAGGGGGAGAGTGTATCTACGTACCCTCGTAGACCGAAAGCGGAAGCGTTTGACAACACGGTTGATGTAGTCAAACTTCTTCTAGCTCCGACCGATCAAGCACCGAATGTACGGCACCTCCGAGTTCTGCACATGTTCAGCTCGGTGACGTCCCTCGTCTTCTTGGTCCAGCAAGACGTCGAGGAAGTAGATGAGTTCCGTAAGCATGATGGCGTGGTGACGATGATGGTGAAGTGATCCACGCAGGGCTTCGCCTAAGCATCGCGAGAATATGAGCGGGGCTGTAAACTGTGGAGGGGGCGCCGCACACGACTAACAATTGATGTTGTGTGTTCTAGGCGCCCCCTTCCCCACATATATATAGGTGGGAGGGGAGGAGAGGCAGCCAGGGGGCGCCCTAAGTAGGATCTGAATCCTACTTGGGGTTTCCCCAAGAGGCGTCCCCCCTTTCCTTTTTCCACCGGAGAAGAAAGGAAGGGGGAAGAAGAGAATGAAGGGGGGCCGAAGCCCCTCTTCTCCTTCTCCTATTCGGGCACCTGCCATAACGGGGGGCGCTACCCCTTGTGGGCTGGCGTGCTCCCCTCTCATGGCCCATATGGCCCATATATTCCCCCCGGGGGTTCCGATAACCCCCCTCGATACTCCGATAAATACCCGATGCATTCCGGAGGACTTCCGGTGTCCGAATACTATCGTCCTATATATTAATCTTTATCTCTCGACCATTTCGAGACTCCTCGTCATGTCCGTGATCTCATACGCGACTTCAAACAACATTCGGTCACCAAATCACATAACTCATATAATACAATATCGTCATCGAACGTTAAGCGTGTGGACCCTACGGGTTCGAGAACTATGCAGACATGACCGAGACACCTCTCCGGTCAATAACCAATAGCGGAACCTGGATGCTCATATTGGATCCTACATATTCTACAAAGATCCTTATCGGTAGAACCTTTATGATAACATACATTATTCCTTTTGTCCATCGGTATGTTACTTGCCCGAGATTTGATCGTCGGTATCTGCATACCTAGTTCAATCTCGTTACCGGCAAGTCTCTTTACTAGTTCCGTAATACATCACCTCGCTAACAGATGGGTCTTGTCCATCACATCATTCTCCTAATGATGTGATCCCGTTATCAAATGACAACTCATGTCCATGGTTAGGAAACCTTAACCATCTTTGATCAACGAGCTAGTCAAGTAGAACCTCACTAGGGACATAGTATTTGTCTATGTATTCACACATGTATTAAGGTTTCCGATCAATACAATTCTAGCATGAATAATAAACATTTATCATGAATAAGGAAATATAAAATAACAACTTTATTATTGCCTCGAGGGCATATTTCCTTCAAATCAGTATATGTGTGCATGATTGGTTGTTAGTGAAGTGTTTTATGTATATGTGTGCATGCTTGGTTGGGCCAACTTTGTGTATTACATTTTGTGAAATACAAACTTGATATATGCCACATTTTTGTGTTAACGACCAATAATTATATACATAACTATATTTTGCCTTCTTGTTCCTCCTCCACAAGAAAAGGTCCCATGCTTTTCTCCTCCTCCCATCGGTGTCGTAGCTGGTCCGCGCCATCTCCGATGGTGTTTGGGCCACGGAGGTGAGTAGGACCTCAGGCCCTCGCTGGCGGGAGGGAACCCGTTCTCATTCTTTTTTGGTTCATTGTCTTGCTGGAGCTGTGTTGCGATTGCGATGTGTCTCAGTAGGAATAATGTTTCCCATGTTCTATCCCCGTCTCGATGGTGCCGCTAGCGTCATCGGAGAGCATGTGGAGGTGTGTCTCTGTCGGATTTCGCAGGATTAGGTCGGGGTTGGTCTTCGGTGGATCTGTTTGGACACGGTCTTTGTTCGTCTTTGTGGTGTTTATACTATTGATCCTTCCGATCTATGACTTTCTTCATCGACGATGGTTGCTGCTTCGATGCGCTGGTCCTATGGGTCCTTAGCACGACAACTTCCTGACATTTGACTACAACAAGGTTTGCCTGGCTCCAGCGACTTCGGGGGTGATGGCGACGCATAGCTTGCTTTAGTGCTTGTAGTCATCGCTAGGTGGTCCATGGACCTGGTTGTAATTTTTCATATCTCTGGTGTTCTTTGTACTGCCATGATTGAAGATGAATAGGTTGGAAGTTTCTCACGCAAAAAATAACTATATAAATAACTATTTTAGCAATATTCGCAAAAAAATATTTTAGCAAGTAATAAATTTTGACACCAATTATATGGTAGTAATTAATATTTCCCCTAATAATATCCGCATTGGATCCAGGTTTTATACTATGTATACAGACAGGAGTATGTTTGGATAATTGTGTGAACACAAGGATATATCCTACCAAAACTATTTTTAGCAACAAGTATTTAATGAATTAATATATGCTAGCTATACTCTGGTGGTGAAAACATGGTGTATTAGCTGTACATAGCATGCAACACGGTTTCACTCCCCTTTATATTCCTGGGCAGATCACAATTTTAGATCTAAGTTTTATGTTTGTCTACACACTCCCATCTTCTTCCCATATCAGCAGGAAAATTCACTCCAATCGTCTCGCTATTCTACACTTGGGAAATCAGGTTTGCTTCAATCTACCATCCTTGAATATATGCCCCACATCTTGTTTCTGCATCCTAATCTTATTAAGCTTGTAATTAGTAGTTAGTGCAAGATCGAAAAGGAGCTATGGGCAAAACACCATCCGCGCCTGCTGATAAACTCACTGTGGGACAAGCGGCGCCCTATCATGAAATAGCAGCAGATTCAAGTGACAGTGAGAGAACAATCAGTGAGGGTTATGTGGGTATCATGTATGGTGATAGCCAAACCCGCGATGGCAACCTGGAAGGAGAATCTGCTATGGTATTGCTAGCAACAGATTCAAGTGACAGCGAGAGAACAATCAGTGAGGGTTATGTGGGGATCCTGTATGGTGGTAGCCAAACCCAGGATGGAGACTTGGAGGGAGAATCTTCTATGGTAATGCCTGCTGTAGGAGAGAATACCACGGCGAGATCTAACAGTCATGGTTATACGCGCAGCTTGGAAATTGATTCCGCCTCTCCTACTGAGAGGCATGCTGCCAGGTCAGATTCTGTTCTAGTGGCACAGCGCCGAGACTGCATACAAATTTACCCTGAATGGCTGGAGAAAATTGATTCAGGCAAAAAGATGTGGACAGCTCTCAAACAATTGCAAGCAAATGGGAAGCATGAAGAGGTTAGTATATACTCATGTTCTGGTGTGCTCTATTATCAAATAATTTTCATTGTGTGTTAATCATCTCATAACATATGGAGTGTTTGCTTGATGGGCATTCAGACCAAATGATGAACGAATTAGATCCTAGGTTCTCCAAAAGATGACATTGTGTTTTGCGTTAGTTACCTGATAGATTTTCAGCCTTTGCGTCAAAATGATTTTATGCATTTGTTTTCGCACTAACTTGTATTTTTTTAACCACAACCATGCATATATGTAAAAAAACTCATGGCCACTTGTGTGGTTGATAGAAATCAGTTAACATCTCAATTTCCTCATGTGCTATTGTATGACTACGGAGATTTTTCTGACATGCTCCCTCTTACCTCCCCTTTTCACATCAGACGTAAAAGTATAAAGTAAATCTGAGTCATTGACTGCATTAAGTAGTGGACTTGACTAAATCTTACCTTCTTTAACTCCAATGTGAAAAGATGGGGTAAGAGCAAGCATGTTAAAATGGCTCATGAATGTGGTGGTGCCGCCAGTGGCGGAACTTGAGCATAATCCAAGAGGGCCATTACTTAAAGGGGAGCAAATTAGAAGGGAAGGATGGGAAAATATCTAGTTTAAACACTAGTTAGGCTTAAAATATAGTATATTCATTGATGGGTGCAAAACTTAAGGGGGGCCATGGCCCCTGTTGGTCTACATGAAGCTCCGCCACTTTCTGCCGCACATTCTACAGTGTTGTTACAGCCACCGACTGAATCTTGTTTTTGCACTATATCCAAATGTACTAGTAGTCATAAGACATCAATCTGTCAGGATCTCAGCTTTTGGCCTTCTGCTAGGATGGACTAAAGATATTGATAAGTCTCGCCATTCCTGAATGTTGTGAAGGTTACCTGACTAGAACAGATTGATCTGGAGAAGGATATGGCGGCGCGGCAAACCTAAAGTAGCGATGATGCAACAAATGGAATGAGATCGAGAATGGTATTCTCTCTAGGTGCACACCAGAGAGCATACAAATTAGGGTCTGCATGGACGACCAAAACACATGGCATGTTTTTATCAACATACCAATAGGGTCTGCATGGACGACCAAAACACATGACATTTTTTCATCAACTAGCCCATCCTTTTTCCTTGGATCTACTAACATTGGTTTCAAGTTATTGTAGAAGTTTCTTATAGTGACTGGTTAAAATAATTCACACATGTTCGTCTATTCATGCTATGTTTCACAATCTGATCCGATGAGGAATATCCATTTTTTTCTAAAAATAGTGCATCTACCTCTAATTCTTTTGCATTCAATTATACAATTAAATTTGCTGAAGAAGGGAAAACCTCCCACTTTCAACCAATATGAGCTTGATCTAAACCAAATCTTCCTTCGGGCCGGGTCGGATTTGGGTCAGGCTTCACAAAGCCTGGAGTCAACATTCCAAGCCCGAGCCCGGCTTGGCCCGGCTCAAAGCACATGAACAATGGCTTCTCAATTTAACTAATTATATTCGGGATATTAAAATTATATAATATACCTATATTTTGAATAAAATATACATTTGTTGCCATTTCGGGCTTTTGGGCCGGGCTTCGGGCGAGAAATTGAAGCCCAAGCCTACCCCAGATGTCGGGCTTTGGGCTCGGGCCTCTGAGCCGAGTAGTCCATGAACAGGTTTAGTTTGATCTATTCACACACATTTTGATCCTCGTTCATTATAGCATTTAACCATAATTCATATGAACATGCACCAGGAGAATATAATAAAGAAAATGGGTCAATTTTTAGTATACAAGGCCTTATTGTGCAATATCACAAGAACATTTTTCTCCTTGATTACAGTAGTAACTACTGTGCAATCTTATATGTCAAATCATATATTATATGACAAATTAAGTATTGTTTTGCTTATTTCAGTATTACCTTCATAAGGAATATAGTCACAAATTTTGCTCCAAAGCATAGCGTTATTGAGTTCATACGAAATGGAACTGTGGAAGGAAGCTGGTTCAGAAGGTGCCTAAATACTTGACTTTCAAACATAGAGTAATTATGCGAAGATGTATATGTTTTTTATTAACTTTGAAGTATTAATTTGACATGGTATCCTATTTTTGCACAGAGATCATCTGATACTTCTACGAACAATCTTCAGGGTATGTCCAGTTGGGCCCATGCATTTGGATATTATTTTGTCTACTATTATTACTATACAGAGAAATCTAATTGAAGCTAAAATATAATAAGTATTCGTGGAGAGAAAAATAGACATTAATGTCCACATACACAACACAATTAACCAGTACTTTCCTAGTTTACATGAATTAAAATTTGCAATGACATTTAGGTTACTCATGACATGATAAAGAAAAAGTTTTTTTGTGAGGTGAGATAAGGTTTTATATAACTGTTCATGGAGGCCTCCTCATGGTTGCAGATACATAGTTTTACAGTGCTTCATGAAATAGGTGCGTATCATCATGTCTAAAAGAAGAATCATGACGGACACAACTTCAAGAAATTCTTCTTGTAAAATAACATAATTTGTATATACCTCATAGAGTATGTAACTTGTTGGTAGCATTTAATATTGTGACACACTCGCCATCATTTGTGCCAGCATTATTTGGGTGATGATTTAATATCCAAAAGCATACATCAAGGTAGTTATGTGTAATGATATTCTTGTGAAAATAACTTCCATAGTGTATACTTGCATATATGTATTGTTCTATTGTATTCTCACAGTTAATCCTTTTTCTTAATTTTTTGTTTGTTTATTTATGTTTAGAGCAAGATTATAAATTAAGCTGAGCATAATTTCTGCAGATTATAGATGGCCCACTAAAAGACAAAGGACGAAGGAACAAACTTTGAGTAATTCTTCTTGCCACATAGGTTTTTCTAATTGTGCGAGGATACCACTTGTAACTGCCTTCAGTCATCTATGTCAGTAGTATTTTGAGAAGAATTTCATTACAAAATGCAACGACTCAAACAATCAGATTGTTCATGATGATTCCTAATTGTAGAACCAATAAGCTTAACACACCTTCCTATTTTAGAGTTGTTATCTTAATAAGTATATACTATCTGTTATTAATGTTGTTGTTGGCTGAAGAACATTTGTTGCTCATGGTTAGAATGTAGAATTTTCTTAACACAACAACATAGAGCGAATGTCGAGGCCAATATAGATTGAAACCATTAATTCATATTAAAATGGTCATGACTTCTTATTTTTATTTGACATAAATGTTTGTGACTTGTTTGAATTAATGTGTTCTGCAATTATATGATACTTCTATATTCATACTATTTTTATGAAATGTGCAGCTAGTTTGTCGACAGGAGCACGAACAACCACAACTTCTACAAAGCTTCCACATGGTTTCATCTAGTATCATGCGGAAGACATTGAGACAATCAAGATTACTTGAGCAACCTGAATTATGTTAGTTGTTACCTGCTTTCAAACAAATGTGTCCTCTCATAGTATGCATGTACTTCTGTTGTTGAGGAATTTATATCATTAGACAGTTCTATTTTTCATAATTATTGATTAATGGGTACATAACTTCAATCTTGGAAGATTATCAGACAGCCAGTTAAGGAAGCGATTTGTTTGTTGAATTGTGCATAATAGGGACATTTTTACATTCAAAGGAACATCGTAGGAAAAATTTGGTATTTCAAGAAGATTTTCCAATCCCCTGCCCCAACCTACTGTAGACAGCATGAGTGGTGACAGATACATTTGTAACGTACAAGCAAGCTAGTGCAGTAGCTTCAGTCACATGCTCTGGAAGCCAATTTTGGGTCTTCCTTCAGAAGGCTCAACAAGGCCATCATCACACCATTCTAGTTAGTTACTTCTGCAACGATATATGTCCCTGAGAAAATAAGAAGCTAGGGTTCTAGTAGACTTATAATGCTCTAACAGCACCACATTGGATATGCCCGCACAAATAAAATAACATGAGTCGAGTCTATTTTGTTAGCACATATCTTGTCACCAGTCAACTACTAGTACAGTAAGAGCATCAAAGAGGAATTCATTTCATATAGAATAGTCGCATACATATACTTCTGTTCTGCACATACTGCTCATTATCATGGACAATGATGTAGCTAGCTAAAAGGGAGCATGTGGCTATAATGTAAGGAGGGAGGCTCCAGGGACGAGCTCAACAAACAGAACTAACCTGCTCTTGCAAGGAACCAGTAAGCCTTGCTACATTGTCACATGCATGCCGCATGGCATCGCGTCCACCAGCTACTGTGGTATGTTGCAACTCTTTCCTCTTATCTTTTCACCGAAGCGGTCGTTGGCGAATTCTAATCTTTCCGGAACAACATTCTTAATTCCCTGCACTAGAAGGTCATCATGATGCATCGGCACATCGGAATTCTAGCCACATTAACATAATCTTTTCCCAAACCAAATTAAGGGAGAAATGAGAAATGAAGGAGAGCACCAAATAGTAAGTTAGGTTACACATATATATAGAAATGTCGTTCATAGTAAAAACAACCGGAAGTGTATCCATGTTCTTTGCTTAGGTGGCTGAAACCAAGGTCCTATTCACTGGGATGACGAACCTACAAAATAAAAGGATTCTCAAAGTCCCTCAGAACTAGAGTCGAGTAACACAATCATGATCCCATGGGGTTTCAGGATAACGATAGTCACAATCAGCTCTCTCATTAAGATTTGTCTTATTTTTTATCACTACGGGAAAATTCATGTTTGCCGAGTGTCAGTGTCTTTGCTGAGTGCATTTTGTCGGGCACTCGGCAAACATATCTTTGCCGAGTGTAATCCTGAAACACGGTAAATTAGGTGCCTTGCCGACTGTCGTGGAAAAAAACTCTGGCAAAAAAGTTATAGTTGCTAAAAGGTGCTTTGTTGAGTGTCTTCGAAATAACTCTCGGCAAAATAGTGGAACTCTGGCAAATATGTGCTTTCCCGAGTGCTACACTCGGTAAAAGGGGGTATGCAGTGCGCTCACTGTTTTGGCTGTCGAGATTGCATACAACCTCGGATGAAGATGATCCAAAAATCAAAGTTTTACATTTCGACGAGATGAATAATTTTCATGTTAAGGACATTTTCATTTTAGGCCATATTATTTACACGTTTTGCCATGCCAAAATATGGTCTCAAATGAATAAGGCGGTGGTCATATATAATGCATAGTTTATGACTATGGGCCTAACCTTGGCATTTATGTGCATCTTGCCATTACAAACAATGTTTCCAAATAGAGTTTCCAACATTTCGTACAAAAATATTTTTTCTATTTTTGAAGTCTAAAAAATTGATACTTTTGTGAAGCTGGTAAAAAAAATCAAGTGCAAAATGGCATCACTCCAATTTTCAAAAAAATAGACCATATTTTATTTAGAAAATTCCCATTTTTTGTGGATTTTCTAGATTTCTAGCTACTTTCACACATTTAAATGACTTTGTCATGATTCCGTGAAATTAATTCAATTTGAACTGTAATTGTGTGATAGCTCTATCCTAGAAATTTGCAAATTTGAAGTAGCCGGGCTCCATAGTTAACTCTCCGGCATGCAGGCATTTAGTGTAGTACATCCAAGACATACGTGTGACAGATTGCATATGAACAACATTTATTAGTAGGAAAATTGTACTACCGTATATTGCACTAACACTAACTGTATCAAGAAGCCAATAGCATGTAATTTCAGCTTGCAAGAAAGCGCCACTTACTCTTAAAGATCGGCTAATATCTACATGGCAACTTCCGGGGATGGTGATGGATAAGTACAGTTGGATCGTTTTTAGGTGTTAATCTACTATTACGAAAATCATCTTCCTTTACTTTCAAGGGAGAACTGTAGAGGGGAAAGAACAGCATTTTTTAATCTAATGATCCATCACTTATTCACAACTATTGCAACAACCAAGTATGTTGGATGCAAGGAGGAGGTGAGAGTGTAGGCAACATGTATGTCACATCATGCGAACAGGTGGGGATCATGTTAAGTCAATGCAGAAGGATGCGTTGTGTGTCCGCGCACTGTCAGCGCGGCCGAGTAAACAGTAAACTAAACCTGGGGACCAACTCTCTTGACCTTCCCAGCTACTTCGACTGGAAATCAGATCCTCCACACTAAATAAGAAAGACCGTTTAGGTCGAAGTAATAGAGGGGAAAGAGACCACTCACCTCCGGCAATGGCATGCGTGGCTCGCCTGAAGGTCGGGTTAAATCCATGGTGTTGGGCTAGCATAGCACCCGCTGGCGGCAATCATGGGGCTCTGAGGCAGCGTCACCGTGCAGATCTCTAGTGTTGTTGGCCATAGACGGCTTTGCCGACAGCAATGCATTATGGAAAGATGGAGAGCTAAAAGAGGGGAGGAGAAGAATCGGGAAGGCAATAGAGATTTATTGGCGAAGGGGAGATGAACGGAATCATCGGGAGAAGAGGCAATAAGAGGAAGAGGCAACAATCAGTGCGATGGTGGTAAAAAATTACACGATTCCTTTCGTTGAAAAGGGAAAAAGGCAGGATAGCCAACATGGCAGATTTGCTTACGTCCATGGTTGCATGTTCATTGCTGATGTGGATAGGCTGCATGTCAAGAGAAATATGGTAGTGAGGATGAATTATTGGGTATTATAGATGCGCAACATTACATCTAAGCTTTTTTGAAATTTCAAAACACAATGGATATTTTTTGGAACACGATTTTTTTCAAAATTTATGAATAAATTTTTGAAAACTTGAACAATTTTTTGAGTTTGAACATTTTTTTCAACATGAACTTATTTTGAATTTTCAAAAAGCAATTATTTTTTAATTCAAATTTTTCAAATTTTCAAAAATGATTGTTTTTAAAATGAATATTTTAAAACTCTAAACAAAATTCATAAAGTTGAACATTTCTTGAAAATTCACTCAAATTGTGGACATTTTCTTAAAAGCGTGAAAGATTTTAAAAAACTTGAAAAGTTTTTCAAATCATGAACATTTTCTAGAAAATGAAAACAAAATCAAATTCCCAACAATGTTTGAACATTTTTTAGAAATCTTGAATTTATGGAAAAAGAAAAAGAAACAGAAAAAGGAAAAGAAGAAAGAAAGAAAGCAAGGAAAACTAGTGAAGAAAGAAAACAAAAAAAAGGAAAACAAACTGAAAAACATTGTAAGAAAAACCAATCCTAGCTACTTGGGCTCGTCCATCTGTTGCTCGCTGCTCATTTCCAAGATTTTTTAGGGGTAAAACCAAGTTTTATTCATCAAAGACCACAGAGTGTGGGTTAGAGTTTGGGCCATCGCATTGGCCAAACCAAACATGACGTCCCAGACCTAACGGAAGAGAAAACCTGTCTAGACTATGTGCTTGGACGTTGACAGCATCATCTTTAGAAAATAAATACAATCAAATAAAGACGGTTCCAATTTGATCTCACTGATAATGGCTCATTTCCAGACAGTTTGCTCACATTTTTAAGAGAAAATTTAGCCTCGATGGGCTGGGAAATTAGGTCGGCCCACCTCTAGTATGACCTGGAAATTGGGTCGGCCAACCTATAGTATGACGGACTTGTCTTTGTCCAGTAGAAAGCCTGTCATGCCGCCTAAAAGCCCATCCTTACATGTTTTTATAAGACACGCATCGGTTATGTTCCTCCAGCACGACCGGCCGCCTCCCAGCCTCCCTCGCCTTCTCGACAGCTCCCCCACCGTCGGGGCTAAGCCCTTGAGCCCCCGCCCCCACCCCCAGGTTGCGAGCTTGTCCCTTCCCGCCCTCTCTTCTGCATGGCCTGGCCCCACCCCGCCTTCTCCCCCACGGGTGTTTTGCCGAGTGTCGTGGAAAAAACTCTCGGCAAAATATTGGAACTCGCGCAAAAAAAAATCCCGAATACTGCACTCGGCAAAAGGGGGTATGCACTACACTATTTTGGTTGTCGAGATTGCATACGACCTCGGGTAAAGATGATCCCAAAATCAAAGTTTTTCATTTCAACGAGATGAATAATTTTCATTGCTGAGAACTTTTTCATTTTAAGCCATGTTATTTACACTTATTGCCATGCCAAAATATGGTCTCAAATTAATAAGGCGATGGTCATATTTATTGTATAATTTACGACAATGGGCCTAAACTTGGCATTTAGGTGCATCTCGCCATTACAAACAATGATGCTAAATAGTGTTTGCAACATTTTGTACAAAAAATATTTTTTGCATTTTTCTAAGTGTAAAAGATGGATATTTTTGTGAAACGGGTAAAGAAAACATAGTGCAAAATGGCACCACTCCAATTTTCACAAAAAGTAGACCATATTTTTAGAAAATTCCCATGTTTTCTGGATCTTCTAGATTTCTAGCTACTTTCGCACATTAAATTCAAATTTGAACTTCAAGTGTACGCAAGTAGTAATTATATGAAAGAACCACTTAGAGTTTGAGAGATTCAGCCCCTTACCATGAATGTGCATTTTGACATTGTTTGGGAAAAATGAAACGAAAAGGATACGAGTCCAAAAAAATGCAATCCTTTCGTATGGACTCCTTTTATGTGTACTAGTTAGGATGAAAATAACAAACTTTCAATATGAAAATTTTGAAAGAAAAATATCCTTCACAAAACGGGCTATCGTGTATGAACATTCATGGTTTTCAAATCAAACGACCAAGGTGATGACCATATTCATTGCATAATTTATTATAATGTGCCCAAGTTAGACATATAGGTGAATATTACCATTACAAATAATGTTGCAAAATAGAGTTTCCAACCTTTTGTACAAAAAAATCATTTTCTATTTTCTAAGTGTCAAGAATGGGTGTTTCTTGGGAAGCGGATACAAAAAACAGGGTGCAGAATTGCACCACTCCAATTTTCACAAAAAGTAGACCATATTAGATGGACAATTCCCAAGTTTTGTAAATTTCCTATATTTCTAGCTAAAAAAATAACAATTCATGTATTTTAAATATTTAGTGGAAATATTTTTTAAAAATGGGAAGGGCGGATATTTAAAGGATAGCCTGGACATCTGAGGGTGCACCTTTAAGCGTTGAAGATGCCTTTATGTGCTGGTTTGTGCCGTGCTCAACCGGGAATGTGGTAGTGTTAATC
Organism: Aegilops longissima; assembly: GCA_021605205.1. Classification (NCBI taxonomy): domain Eukaryota; kingdom Viridiplantae; phylum Streptophyta; class Magnoliopsida; order Poales; family Poaceae; genus Aegilops; species Aegilops longissima. Next base: position 54,908,893 of record CM038682.1, read on the forward strand.
AGTATATACTTTTGATTGTAAAAGAAATCAATATATAATTTATTTGGATTATTGTAATTTGTAGGGAAAACTTTAATGGATTTATTTAGCCTATTTTTTGTGAAATCACTAATTAAGGGGTACCTTTTTGCAAAGGCACTCCCCACCTTCATTGGTGCTGACAAGTGGCACACTACATGTGTGCCACTTGTTGGAACACGGGAATTTCCCCTTCTTCGCATAGTTTAAAAAACCGGACCGGACTGGCAGTTGAATCAAAAAAACCAAAACCGGCAGCCTCACTAGTTTTTTAAGATAATAAGACCGTTATGTAATCAGACCGAAGAAAACCGGTCGAACCGGCCAGTTTTCTAGAAAAAATGGTGAAAATGAACCGGAAAAAACAGGAAAAATGTTTTGATAGAAATTGGGAAACTGGGATTTGATCCAAAGTCGTGTGAGCAGTACACGGCGCCTGCCCATGGCCCAATAACCAACTTGGTTGTACTACTTTGTTGTCCTACATGGATATAATTTTATTTGACCATTGTTTCAGACTATATTACCACATATATTAATCAACATATATTATTTTATTGCTTAAAAAACCGATTATCGAACCGGTGAAACGGCGGTTCGACCGGTAAAATCCTGAACCGGCAACCTTTCCGTTTTGATTTCGGGTTCAGTTTTTTAAACTATGCTTCTTCATGGATTCATTTTTTTAAAATTATTTTATCTCTTGAACCGCGCATTTAAATCACGAACCATTTTCATCGTTGGATTTCTCGGGTCGAGATCTTTAAAATTAGGTCCTATGTTTCGATGAACTTTTTCTTCACGAAAAAACAAAAATAAAAAAAAGGATGAAAACAAAAAATACAGAAACTAAGAAGGAAAAAATCGAAACCGAAAAAACGTAACCCGAAATCACGGTTGTGCTTTTTCATAATATTTGGAAGAACAGTTGTGCTTTCTCCTTTTCAGGAAACACAGTTTTGCTTCTCGTGGAAACACATGCTATGCTTTTCCGTTTTCAAGAAGCACATGCCATGCTTCTCTTTTTTTTTCTGGGAAGCACAGTCGTGCTCTTTTCTCGGAGAAGCATAGATGTGTTTTCCCTTTTTCAGAGAAGCACTACCTATGCATCTCATCCAAGAACATGCTATGCTTTCCCTTTTGGGGGGGGGGGGGAATTATAGTTGTGCTTTGCCAGTCACGGAAGCAAAATTGTGCTTTTTTGCCTTCTCGGGAAGTTGTGTTTCCCACAGAAAAGCATGGCTTCATGAAAACACAATAAACATGTGTAACAAAAAATATATAAGGGTGTACCCAGCGCACGACACGTGGCAGTAGCTGGGCGCTTCACTTGATGAACTCTCAGGGCCTAAAAGTGACCTCTCTGGGAGCCTCTGGAAGGATACCTGTTAGTTAGATAGTTGGAGACCTCCTTGCGTCAAATAGGAGGGTAGCCACAAAGGGGGCGTGTCCTGGTGGGCCGACCCAGCAGTGTGTTGCACTCTAGCACAAATTGGTCAAAATCTAAAAAGTGACATGTGAGCAAAGGGCGCATGGCTAGCCACTCAAGCGGATGAACTCTGCTAACTACTAGGCCCCGTTGAACTTTAAAAACTATGTCTATGCGCAACATCACATCTGAACTTTTTTTGAAATTTCAAAACACGTTTGTTTTCTGAATGTAACCTTTTTTAAAATCCAAAACTTGATTGTTTTTAAAATGAATAATTTTTAAAACTATAAAAAATTGAAAACTTGAACATTTTTGGAAAAACACTCGAAATTGTGGACAATTTTTGAAAAACGTGTAAGAATTTTGAAAAACTTCAAAAGTTTTTCAAAGCACGAACATTTTTGGGAAAAAATGAAGAAAAATCAAATTCTGAACAATTTTTGAACATTTTTTAGAAATATTGAATTTATTAAAAAATAAACAAGAAAAATGAAAAGAGAAAGAAAGAAAGGAAAACTAGTGAAGAAATAAAACAAAAAGGAAAAAAGCCTGAAAAAATAGTGTAGAAAAAAAACTACCCTAGCTACTTGTGCTGGTCCATATGCGGTTTACTCGCTGCGCATTTTCTAGTTTTTTTGGGGATGGGGGAGGTAAAACCATGTTTTATTCATCAAACACCACAGAGTGGTGGGATAGAGTTCGGATCTTGGAATTAGCCGAACCAAACGTGACGTCACAGACCTAACGAAAGAGGAGAGGGATGTTGTTGAAGGGGAGGTACGGAACCTGGCTAGACTATGTGCTCTGACATTGACAGCACGGCATCCAAAAAAAATTACAATCAAATAAAGACGCTTGCAATTTGATCTCGCTGATAATGGCTCGTTTGCCAGATAGTTTGCTCACATTTTTCTGAGAGAATATTTAGTCTCGATGGGCTGGGAAATCGGGCCGGCCAACCTCGAGGGCGGCCGGCCCGTCGTTAGTCCAGTAGAAAGCCCGTCATGTGGCCCAAGAGCCCACCCTTATATGTTTTTTTTTACAGGACCCGTATCTGTTCTGTTCCTCCAGCACGACCGGCCGCCGCCCAGCCTCACCCGCTCGACAGCTCCCCCGCCGCCGGAGCTACGCCCTCAGCCACGCCCCCCCCCGCCGCCTTCTCCTCGTCGCGCCGCCGCCCGCCCGACCCCAGCTCGCCCCGTCCGGGAAGGCGACGACCGCCAGCAGCGGTCCCATTCGAAGGAGGGAGGGAGGTTCCTCTCAGGTGAGCTTCTCTTTCCCTTTCTCTCAAGCGTGGCGCCCCCATGCCTCTGGCCAGTTCCTCGATTCGGACGATTCTAGGGTTGCATGCGTGCCGCGATCTAGTATTTGGTATGAACACTAGCACGGGGAATGGATCTCGGACGATGAAGATTTATTATTATTATTATTTAGCAAAAACAGTGTGGCTAAATCTCAGTCAACGAGGCTTTTGTGCAGTATTCTTTTTTCCAGATTTTTCTGGTTGGTTCAAGTTTTGGCCTGAGATTTAACCAAGCAACCAAGTCCCAATCAAGTGACATAACACGTAAGAAAGAAAAAAAAAAGAAAATTTTGCACGAATTACGCAAGATCTCACGAATATAGCATTGACTGAGACATAACCACTGAGATTTAGCAACACTGTTTTTTTTTTTAATGGCAAAATTCTGTTGTTATTTTTTGTAGGGATATTCTGGTCTTTCCACCCTCTCATTTATGTCATCTAGCAAAGAAACATGGTCAGTTGTAACGCGTAGCATTTATCAATTGGCAAAGCGCTAAATTGGGATATTTGATCAATTGCAGATAAATATTGGGCAGTTTGGCCGGGGCAGAGCAAACATGGGACATTTTATCAATTAGCCCCCACGACTACGGCCGCAGTGTCGCTCGCTACTCGCACACAGCCGGCAGAGACGAACCATAGATGGTGCCGGAGGACGGCGCGCAACAGGCGGCGGCCGCCACCATGGAGCACCCCGCGGTGTCGGAGGTGGACTCGTTCCGGCGCCAGGTCGACGACCTCGCCTCCAAGACCGACGTGGTAACCCCGCCCCCTCCTAGGCTTGATATTAGTTTCCGTCTCGCCTCAGTAGTGATTTCCAAGAAGGGCTTTGCTGCCAGAGCAGCTTCATTCCCAAGAGTGTGCCATTTTCGGGGATTTTGGCTATTGCATGATTAGGTGTCAGGTCTAGCGGTCTCCTGTTGCAATACTGTGTTCTTTCCCCCAAAGAATTAGGGTAAAGTTGTCTCAGGCTGGAACTGGCGTTATGTGTTGCAGCTGGAGAGGAGGGTGAACGAGGTGGTAGGGTTCTACGACGTCAAGAAGCATGGCAGTGGAGGGCGCAGGGCCAGTGGTAGCAGCAGGTATGCAGCGAATGGTGCAAGGGACAGCAACTGCAAAGGGATGCCCGACCTCATGCGCCAGCTTACCGGTATCATTCGCCAGGTGATGATCTTTCTTCAGCTGTGGTTTATCCCATGATTCATTGTGTTTGCTGGCTACTCATGCTATATTCTTGCATCCTGGAGCGTGTTTTAGAAAGTCGGACTGGTGCCAGGTTTGTAATTCACAGGTCAATTTAGAACATTAGAAGGCTTTTCGACCTGATCGATCCATGTGACTAATGTGGCAACCTAGACTTTTTCCATTGCTTGTAGCGATTACCTGCACATACTGCTCCTGTTCTTTCCAGCAAGATACATTTAGAATGGAATCAAGATTTGTGCTACAAGTTTCAAACAGCTCCCAAATTTATGTATGCTTCCATGAACATCAATCTGGTTCTTTTTGGCTGTGTTCATTTGTAGACCATTTTTCACACGTGGTCTTCTGGCGCAGTGAATGAAATCAGCCTAAAATATATGATCTGCAGCTTTTGCTGAATGCGATCATCTGAACCTAACTAAAAAGCCTTGCAAGTGAACTTACAAAATTTTTTACTTGGCTATGCTTTTGGGATTGATTCAACCACTATATGTGGAAAATCCTTTTTTTAATCTAGTTTTCTATGGTGTGCTACTCAGTGCAAAGTTTATCGTTCTTTAGGCACCTTCCAAGTTCGTATTCAACTATTGCAGTTAAAAACTCAAATGTGTTATTTCTTTGTCCTATGAAAAGCCTTCTGTTGATCTTTGCAAAATTTGGCACTTGATCCTCTTTTCTGTATTCATTTTCTTCCAGATCACGTCTCATGAATGGTCAGCGCCATTTCTGCAACCAGTAGATGTTGTAGGCCTACAACTTGATGACTATCACAAGGTAATACTGCCAGCACAGTTTGTCCTGGATTTGGTAGAGTTCTGTTCCTACTGAAAAGAATTTTAACTATAAGGGATACATTTGGTAACTTAAATGTGAATTAGTTCTGATGGTACTGTTTATAGTTTGCATGACCTAATGTTGGCAAGCCATCAGGATCTAGAAAACACAAACTGACTTTGATTGCGTATCACGTTACTCGTGATTCGCTGCAGGATTTTTTTTTTCTGCTTTCAGTTGACATGCTGTTGCACTTTCTGAGAAGATTTTCGATGTCAAGGGGAAAACTTAATACTGTTAAATCCTCCCTTATCTATATATGGAAAACATGGCTGGGTATCTTATTAGCTGTTAGTTGGTTTTGTAACTGTTTTTTGCCCTCTTCCATGTACATGAAACTGAAAACCATTGCTTGGATCTCTAAGATTGTAATCATCCCTAATCTATAGAAGGAAAACATGGAATATTAGGGTTTCTGTTTATCTTACAGCTGTAAATGGCTTTGCCACTTATTATTTACCTTCTATAATGTACTTCATATTGATGTATCCCTTGAGTTGGTAGCGAATATGTTTTTCTATATTTAGTATATCAGTAAGATGGAGTTGCTTCGTTGGTTTCTTTACCTGAAGCTTGTTTGTAGTGACTCATATCTTTGGTTTCTACATTTTGCAGATTATAACAAAACCTATGGATTTCTCGACCATCCAAAACAAAATGGAAGCGAAGGATGGTACCAAGTATAGAAGTGTTCGAGAAGTATATTCTGATGTTAGATTAATTTTTACCAATGCAATGACATACAATGATGAACATCACGATGTTCACATAATGGCCAAGTTATTACTTGAGAAATTTGAGGAGAAATGGCTCCAGCTTCTCCCTAAAGTTGAGAATGAGGTGGATATTTGTAGTCTCATACGTTACCATTTTTGTTTTGATTTGGATATGTATTATTTAGCATTTGACAACAATAAGTTGAATCTTATTGTTTTAGGAAAGGAAACAACAGTTGGAACCAAACGATGCTCCAACCACAGACACTTCTCCGGAAGATGCTATTGCAAAATTAGCAAAAGATACTGATGATGAGGTCGGCCCTCTCATGGACTGTTATTCTTTTTATTGTTGTGTCGGTATTGATTGAAGCACATATACTGACTTCGACTCCTGTTTAGAAAAAAAAATGGCCCCAGACTTTTATCAACATGTTTCTGTTATCATTTACTCCCTCCGTTCCAGAATAGATGACTCAATTTTGTACTAAAGTTAGTATAAAGTTGAGTCATCTATTTTGGAACGGAGGGAGTAGCTTTTTATCTATTGACGTATCGATGTGAAATCCTTTCTTGGACAGCTTGAACATGCTTCTGTATCCTTGTCAAACATATGTCTTGCATATTCACTGCAACCCCTACTATGTTCCCTTGTTTTGTTATAGATATTCAGTAATTTTATTTCTCGTGTTCCAGCTGAATGAGATTAATAAGCAGCTGGAGGAGCTCCGTAACATGGTGGTTCAGAGATGCAGGTACATCTTAAAGACGTTTACCTCATGCCTATAAATTTGCTGTTTGCTACAGACTTATAGGGGTGCCAAGCCTAAAAACGATACTGTTTTCCTTTGATCTTGTAGGAAAATGACCACAGACGAGAAGAGAAAACTCGGTGCAGGTCTTTGCCACCTGACCCCGGATGATCTTAGCAAGGCACTGGAGCTGGTTGCACAAGACAATCCTGACTTCCAAACTACAGCAGAAGAAGTGGACCTTGACATGGATGCTCAGGTAAAGCTCCTTTATTCTAAACCCTAACCGTGCTCCATGCGCCACTGTTTATGCAATGTTAACCATGCTTCCTGCGCGGGCGGATGCAGAGCGAGACAACCCTCTGGAGGCTGAAGTTCTTTGTGAGGGAAGCGTTGGAGCGACAGGCCAGCGCAGCCGCGGCCCCTGGCAAGACCGACGAAAACGCGAAGAGGAAGCGTGACATCTACAATGCTCTAGCCAAGACCGCCTCGAAACGGATCAGGAGATAGCCTGGTTCAGGATGTTTCTGTAGAAGTAGCTGTCACGGGACTATTTTCTCCCTTGTGTGTAAGACATGTGTGTCAGTGTATATATGAACATGAATCTGCACTAAGCAAACACACCTGACCTGGTCTAATGTGTAGCATGTTATCGCCACCTATGTAAAATACAGAGCAATGTTGACGCAGCTCAAAAAAAAAAATCACAACAGAGGTGATTTTTATTGCATAAAATTAATGGTGTGTACTCTGCACATGGCACTGCGAAAAAAGGGCATCCTAATTCAATAAATCCTGAAGAAAACAACAGAGGTTATTGATTGGTTTCAGTCTTTCAGATCTTGAGCCTTGATTGGCCACTGAAAATTTCCTAACTCATCAGCTTCACTTCATAGGGTAAACTACTCTTGAGGGCCTGCACAAAACAATGAAAAAATCGCACAAAACAATGAAAAAAAATCTACGCTGAGCATTCTTATCTTTGGGGTGAAAGAAACATCAAAGGGGTTTGATTGTATGGTCACCTACCATCGGCACCACTACCAACCATCAGGCCTCAGTTTTCTCTGCACTTGGCAGATGGTGTCCCTGCAAGATACCATACATTAGCATCATCATCAATCATGCTTAAAGCATAATGAAACAACATTCGCATTAGCATTTTCATTGCGATGGTAACGTACCATACATTGGAGCACGCCGCCGCGTCTAGGAAGCTCAAGGAGATGGACAAGCCGGTCTCGGGATCGAACCACGAGATGAACGTCCCTGCAAGAGAGATTGAAGATGGCATAATCACGGTGCCATTGAACAGAGGGGAACAGAGAAAATAAAGGCGGCACCATTCAAAACAGATTAACTTAAAACTTTCATCTTTTTTGCGATGACTTTTCGTCGGAGATTTGAATGTTGAAAGAAGAACAGAAATTGAGAGAGGGGAAAGCAGGGGAAGCAAGAGAGGGGCTTCTTCACCTTGGCGCCTCCTGTAAATGTCGTCCGGGGTGATGAGATGCAAAAGCATCGTCTCCTTGTTCTCCGCGTCTATGACGGCCAGAGCGATCTCCTTCTCCGATGTCGATCCCTGCGACAACAAACATACGGGAACCAAGAAGGCCATGAGTTGTGACAACATAAATCAGTGCAAAACCGGCAATGTGCGATGAAGGGGCATTATCATGTAACCTGCTCTGCCACTCCCTCCCTCCCATATATTGTAATAACATCTTATATCGTGTCGGAAGGAAGCATTGCGAATCTCTAGTGAACAGGCGTATGCCATACCTCGAGGTGGTCGATGGTGACACGGCCGGCCCCGTAGTCGTCCCACCCGCCGCCATCATTCAGCCTAAACACCTTCACAGGCTGCACAAGATTTTCCACAAGATTACTCCCAAGATTCGTCAGTTCATCAGTAACCGTGCGTCTCATGAGTTCATCAATTCACCTAGATACGACCATCAGAGACATACAAGAGATACTAGTACTACTTAGTTCCTCCGAAGCACAGACGAAAAAAATAATCTTGTGGGCATAGAACCAGAGGGCACGCGCACGGAGGGCGGCGAGGTTTCGAGGAGGGCGGGCCGCCGGCCGGGGAAGGAGGTCGACGGCTTACCGGCATCGGCGCGGGCTGGGGCGGGGCGGCGGCGGGCGCCGGCTCCGCGTTCTTCTTCCCGGGCATCGCGGTCGCCGCCGGCTCCGGGAACGATCGATGAGTGGTCAGCAACGAACCCTAGTACACTTTGCTTTTCTTTTTCTTTTTTGATCTGAACCCTAGCGAGTGCCAAGTTATAGCGCCGGGCTGGGCTCCAGGGAGCCCTTTTATTTGAAAATTCGAAAAAGATACTTCAAGGTTTCAAAAAATATATATTTCCTCTTTTAATTAATACTCCTACAAGTCTCTATTTTCAAAAAAAAAAAAAAAGCGAAAGCTTGTACATGTTCATGACGGATCTGTAAATTTTCGTTCGAAAACGTTATGATTTGTGAGCTACACAAAGAAAACAGAATCCTGGCCCAAAAAATATGGCTCGTTTTCATGTACGTATTTGTTTTTCTTTTTGTAGTGTGAAAATATGTGGTTATGAAAATGTTCACGAACGTGTTATACATGCATTTCTACATGCACTATTGTTTTATTATTATTATTTTGCGTTGTAGAAATGTGGTATTCAAATATGTATACTCCCTCCATCCCAAAATAAGTGTAGTTGTTTTAGTTTAAATGTCAGAGTTTAAACTAAAACAACGACACTTATTTGGGGAAGGAGAGAACACATTGTTGTGATATGGCCTCCTCTGGCCATTTCCGAGGTGATACACCAATATTTTTGTTCCCGTTCACGTTTATTTGTGGGGGGCTAGCATGAAACCAGGGATGCCGTATAAATTTTTAATAACAAAAAGGAACCTCAACGGAATAATCAGCAAGGGCAAAAAAGAGAATTATTATGCATTGCAAAAGATGTAGTACTCCCTCCGATCCATATTAATTGATGCTGCTTTAGTGCAACTTTGTAGAGAGTAGTAGTGTTATCTCCATCTGTACATATTCTATATTCATTTCTTAATTTACAAGAGTTCCATTCAATCCCCACAGGAAACATCCTGAGCCCTAGGGTCAGCTCAGCACTTGGATTTGTGAACAAGAATGCTTCTATATATTTTTCACAACTGAATCGACCAAAAGTTTACATCTTACAACTTCACCACATGTCCAGCAAGCCCAGATCGAGCAAGATAAAACATGAGTACAGCAAGCCCGGAAGAGATAAACATGGGTACAGCAAACGGACGGAGAAAAACTCCAAACCGACAGATGATTGATGCTATCTATAAACGATGTGATGAATCACCGTGACCAAGTGAACAATGAATCGCTGCTGTCAGCAGGCTGCTGAAACATTCCTACAGAAACTTTTCGGCAAAATCATGCAGAACTCTCTTGTTTCTATGTTGGATTACAACTTGATGGATTACAGTTTGATGAGAACCGGGACCAGAATGGGCTAGCTAAATGTCGCGTAGGATGGGCCAACCTTTCTTGGCAATCTCGTCAATCTTGGAGCTTATCTTCTTCTGGGCCTTTGGAGGGCAGAGCTCGGCTGCATATGCGTTCAGCTTCGCGGCCAGTGTCGATGACAGGAGCTCCTCTTCTGGCAGGTTCCCGATCAGTTGCACCAGGAAAGGCTTGCGCTTCAGCTCAAATTTCTAGCATTAAAATTGATTTCACATAAGAGCACAACATGCATAAAGAGGATTTATTCTACTAGAACGCCATTTGCATCGCAGGTCTCAGGAGGAAGAATAATGAATGACATAGCTACCTGATGTTCTGGTTCAGCTGGATAAAATGCTCCCAGTGGTTGGATCTTTGTGGTAATAACACTGCTGCGATCCTTGGCTTGTTCCCTTTCTTTGGTAAGAGCAGCCAATCTAGCCTCGAGGGTTCCATTCGTGAAAATGACGGATCTGTGGCCACACAAATGAGTATTTGCTGATAACAGCTACCATCATATTGTGCTATACAACAGCTATGCACACAGAGGATCTTATTTGAGCTAGTGAGGCAGATGTGTTACACAGCCGCGTGACACTCTAATCAAGATCAAATTCCTTGGAAAGAATGAAACCAAGGGGAAAATGTTGGCTTTGTTGCGAACATGCCATATGATAAAACACCATGAAAATGTCGCGTATGGAAACAGATGATCATCACATCCTCAAAGGAGTTGATTTACTGACGGAAAAGAAGTCTAGAAAAAAGGGTCAATTACCTATATTGGTTGCCCACATCCGGTCCTTGTCCGAAGACCTCCCGAGGATCATGGCTTGCCCAGAACACATCCAAAAGCTGCGTGTACTGAATCTTACGGGGATCATATTCGACCTGAACGGGTGAAGCGCAAGCAGAAGTCAAAGTCAGTCATGGTAGCTCAGAAATTACTCAAGCGCTGATTAGCACCTCAGAACTTGTACATTTTTTTAATAATGGGCAGACACGCAGCAAGATCACGCGCACCAAGACCAAAACATGCCCAATTCCTTCTAAACAAACACGCCCAATTGCTTCAAGCACACGCCACATCAAGCAAATCAGGCATGTTAAGCAGGCCCAAACCATTCGTTCCATGCAGGTCATAAAACATTCGTTCATTCAATCACTGCTAGTTTTACTTGCGCGCTTATATATAAAATGGTCTAGTTTCATAACCAACCAAGTACAGAGAACAGGCTATAGCGCTACCAATAGTAGCGACAAAATGAACATTATCAAGGAAGGAGCTAGCGGAAGGGGGCGGGAGGAGAGCACTATCGGTACTACCTTGACGCACTCGGCGTGGTCGGCGAGGTTGCGGTACTCGGGGTTGGCCTTGGCGCCGCCGGCGTAGCCGACGGAGGTGCGGAGCACGCCGTGGAGGCACCCGAAGGCCGCCTCGGAGCGCCAGAAGCTGCCCAGCGCGAACACCGCGGTGGCCGGCGCGCCCCCGCCGGCGCGGACCGTAAGGCCCTCGCCTCCGGCGCGGACCGTGAGCCGCGCGCCCGAGGCCGCCGCCACGAGGCACGCGAGCGCCCATAGGAAGGCGGCCGCGGCGGGGGAGGACGCGCGGGCCATCGCGTCGGCGTGGAGGGAGTCGCGGCGGAGATCGGGATCGGAGGGGGCGCGCCGCGAGCGAGCGACCTACCGTCGGTGGGTGGGGGGTAGGTTGGTCCGGACGGGACTATTCTGAGCGGGGGTGGACGACGAGGAGTGTGGGGGGTTGGTCGCTTCGTCCAGCTGGGCTGTCCGGCCCGTGTAATGAGCCGGATAGTGGGCCGGATGATGGCCCGTGTAATGTACAAAAACCTGGTTATAGCAACAGTCACTCTTGCCTCAAAAAAAAAAAAAAGCAACAGTCACTCACCCCTAGAAAAAAAGCAACAGTTAGAGCTCATTCAAAACTGAAAAAAAGAAACAATTAGGGTTCATTCTTAGCAACAACTCATTGGTTTCCCATTGAAAGTGCTTAGAGCCTGTCTCAACAATTTTCTTATAGCAACAACTCATTATCTGGCGCCCGCGTAATTGTGTTTTGTCACGCCACTTTTTTCAGATCGTATCATATGCCAGCTATTACAACGGACTTGCTCAGCAGAAAGAACTATTACAGTTTACAATGCACGATGCATCGCCAAAACTGTTCGCCGAGAAAGCCTTGCAGTAACGCCAAGGTGTCGAAGACAGTCTAAACTGTTCATTCCTGATTCCTTCCATTCCCACGCAAGAAGACCCATCTTCCGAGCCACTGCTCAACCCACAAGGAAATTCCTTTGTACATACTGTACATGGCAGAGTTCACAAGGATTGCCTTTTGGGAGTGTGATCCCAAAGTTCTTGCCTGCAACTGTACAATAAATAGCAAGCTGAGCTACAGATAACCTTCCACAGTCCAAGACAAAGTTTACTTGCAAAATTGCGTGAACACTGCAGTAAATTTGAGTCCATGGATCAAATTAACTAGAGAGGGCCTAACATAAACTTTTTGGAGGACCATGACGCCCTACCTGAAGCAGGGCAACACTGTTCGCTCAAATGATGGTTCAGCAATTCTAGATTCTCTGCTACTTCTACTCCCTCCGTTCCTAAATATAGGTCTTTCTAGAGATTTCAACAAGTGACTACATACGGAGCAAAATGAGTGAATCTACACTCTAAAATATGTCTATATACATCGGTATGTGGTAGTCCATTTGAAATCTCTAAAAAGACTTATATTTAGGAATGGAGGGAGTATATTCTCAAGTTACTTGTACTCTTAACCTGAAGTTAAGCAAGAAATTCTAGAGAAATATTTTCCATGCTATAACTTGATTACCATGGAGTTACAAAGCATGCAAATGTATGTGAGGTCTAGGTATGTTTGATCTTTTTTTCTTTCTTTGTATAACAGCTACTGATATTTTACTATGAATTACCTCAAGTTACAGAACTGAAAAGGTACAGAACATATGAGAATTCCCTAGTAGTTCATCAAGCAATAAACAAAGGAGCTAACATACAGAGAAGAAGGCTTCAAACTGATAAAGAACATACCCTGGAATAGCAAGCACAACATGGCAAAGCCTCGGCCAGTGAACCAGAGAAATCAGATTCAAACACCAGAGATAAAGGTCAAGACTTCTGCAAGGTCCTTGACTGTCACCCAGCTTCAAGAATATATTGACATTCTACAGAACTCTGAGCAGACAAGAGCCCAGGTGTTTGCTAGTTATAATGCTCCCAAGATGAGGGCCAACTTAGCCTGAGGTACTCATGGGCTCATCATATTTAGCACTAACACCATAGGTCTAAACTCTACAATGTACGCCAATTGTCAGACATAGTGGTGCAAAATGCCTCCCTCTGACAAAATCCTGGAACTTTACTTTCGTATATTTCAAATTATACTTGAAGATCCACCACATCCTCATCTATAAGCTGCATGTGGTCCCTGGGATCACTGCCAGCCATCCTCATCATGTGATGAATATCTTGCAGCAGACTATAAATCAACTCAGACTCACTGTGGGACTTGTCACGTGCTACAAATACATGCACCTTATTTGCCAGCTCAATCCAACTACATCCTGGCTGTTTCTTTAGTCCTCGATCATTCATCTCAGACCGAATCTTTGCTGCTTCTTTCCACTTACCAGCAGAAGCATAAATGTTAGACAAGAGAGTGTAAGTTCCAGCATTATCAGGTTCTGCTTCTAAGAGATTTCTTGCTGCCAAATCACCAATACTTTCATTTCCATGTGCATTACACCCACCAAGAAGGGCACTCCATACAGTACTTGATGTAGGCCTAAGTTTAAGACCGTTGATTAATCTTTTGGCATCATCAAGTCGTCCGGCTCGGCTACAAAGATCAATCAAGCAAGTGTAATGCTCATCCCGCACTGCAATGGACTTATCCTTTGCCATGTATTCAAATATCCTAAGCCCTTCGTCGACCAAACCAGAGTGGCTACATGCTGAGAGCAGTCCCACATATGTGACATCATTAGGCTTATACCCGTATTCTTGCATCTTTTCATACAAAGCTATAGCTTCTACACCAGCCCCATGATGTGCATATGCTGCAATCATCCCATTCCAAGATATTATGTCCTTCTCCCCTGAGAGATCAAACACCTTCCTTGCCAATCTAATTTCTCCACATTTGGCATATAAATTCATGAGTGTGGACTCGATAAAATTATCAAACTGAAATGGTGTTTTGCATATCATCTGATGCACCTGCTGCCCTTCACTGAGTCCAGCAAGATTGCTGCACGCATCAACCGCACCCAAAAATGTCACCTGATTTGGTCTGATCCCATCAACGAGCATACCGTTAAATACCTGCAGTGCCATTTCACTCTCATTACCTTGCAAGCAACCATTCATCATAGTAGTCCAGCTGACTACATTCCGTTTAGGCATCTCGTCAAAGAGTTCTTGTGCCTTCTTCAAATCTTTGTTCTGGATAAAACCAGTGATCATGATGTTCCAAGAAGCGACATCCCTCGTGGGCATATTCATGAACAAATCAAGAGCTTCGTCGATCCTGAGGTTCCGGGCGTATCCCGAGATCATGGCATTCCAGGAAACGACATTCCTCTCCGGCATGCCATCAAACAGCGCTCGAGCCTCGTCCACGCTTCCGCTCCGTGCAAGGCCGGCGACCATCGTCGTCCACGACATCACATTCCTCTCGGGCATTCTCTCAAACAGGTTCCGTGCCTCGTCCATGGTCCCAGACCGCACCAGCGCGGCCAGAAGGATGTTCCAGGAGCCGGCGTCCCTCACGGGCATGCTGTCGAACAGCGCGCGAGCGGCCCCCGTGCGGCCGGCGGAGGCGTAGGCCTCCAGCATCGTGTTCCACGAGACGACGTTCCTCTCGGGCATCCGGTCGAACAGCGCCCTGGCCTCGTCGACGCGGCGCGCCCGCGCGTACCCGGAGAGGAGCGCCGTCCAGGTGACCACGTTCCGGCGCGCGTCGGGGCGGTGGAACAGCGCGCTGGCCTCGTGGAGCTGGCCCTGGCGCGCGTACGCCGCGACCATCGCCGTCCAGGACACCACGTCCCGGTCCGGCGTCCGGTCGAACAGCCTGCGGGCGTCGGGGACGCGCCCCGCGGCGGCCAGCTCCGCGATGCGGCGGTTCGGGTCCTGGACATGGCTGAACGCGTCGGTGGCGGAAACGGCGGCGGCGCCGTGGTAGGAGAAGGTGGAGGCGAGGCGGAGCCGCGGTGAGCGGAGGCGGCGCAGCGCGGCCCAAGCTGCCATGCTTAGAAAGAAGGGGGAGACTTGTGTGGTGTGAGATCTCACATTAGGAATGAGTTCGATTTTTTTGACAAAAGTACACATGTTCAAATATTCTTAATTTTTGTGTAGACACACATCATTGTTTGATGTACAACCTTAAAAAAATCACCTCCTGATTTAATTTACATTTGTAGAAACAAAAAAGACAAAATCAAACGTGAATAGTGTCAAAGTATTATCCACTCAAAGCTGCCACTATTCACATTCAATTTTGTCTTTTTTGAATCTCTAAATGTACATCAAGTTCTGAGCTGATTTTTGTTGTATACATACCTCAAATGAATGTTGTCAAATAATTTTAGATTTTTTTGAAATGACTAAATATGAAAAAAAAAATCGTTTGATCTCAATCTCACCTAAATGTGAGATCTCATACAACTTGCGCGAGATCCCACGTTAGGTGAGATGAATGAGACCGTCTTTTCTAAAAAAAATATATACATGTTCAAATATTCTTAAATTTTTTATAGACACACACATCATTGTTTGATGTACAACCTCAAAAAAAATTCAACTTCTAATTCAATTTACATTGATAGAAACATAAAAGACAAAATTGAGCGTGAATAGTGTCAAAGTATTCACACAAAGCTGCCACTATTCACATTCAAATTTGTCTTTTTTGAATCTCTAAATGTATATCAAGTTCCGAGCTGATTTTTTTTAGTTGTAGACATACCTCAAATGAATGTTGTCAAATAATTTCAGATTTTTTTTGAAAGGTCTAAATATGAACTTTTTGGATTGATCTCACAATCTCACCTAAATGTAAGATCCCATACAAGTCTCCCCCTAGAAAGAAGCAACGACTCCTGAACCCCGATTTAGAAAGGGTGCCACCGCCACGTCGGACAGCCAACATGAAACCTCTGGCCCACGTGCGAGCCGATAGCGTAGAACCCCGATTCAGTCTGCTATCAAGCAAGACTGATTTGAAAAACCAGATTGTGTGAATTGAATGATCTATGTTTAGGTTGCGTTTGATTGTAGGACCAAATAGAATGAAATGTAATCATTCCATTCTAGGAATGGAATGGTTCCGTCTCCGCGTTTGATTAAAGGAGTAGGATATAATGCGTATCACTCAAATTCATTAAGCATTATTATTTTGAAGTGCTAGCGCCGATAGTAAACATCATTTAGCAACTATTAAATTCGTATCGACTAGTAATGGTACTAAGCACCATCAACGGTGTATCAAGTTACGTACTCATTCGTATCAAGCGTGGTGAAAGGAAGCACCGAGCAATCAATTTCTTGTGTCCTCGGCTAGGTCAAGATTGTTGCTCTCTCCCTCGTCCTCGAAAGTGGTCGTCGGGCGCCAAATCACCCCGCCGCTCAGGTCCGGCTGCTGCCCAAATTAACCATGACACCTGGGTCATGCATCATGACAAATTGCTCCAATTGAGCGGCGCCAGTCACTTGACACAAAGTTCTGAGTTATTGGAACAAGGCCTAAGAGCAAGTACAATAAGATGATGTAGGCATGATGTATGACTTTAAATAATAAAATTTTGCTGAGTTGGAGAAAAGAGAAGATAAGTGGGTTACAGATTAACAGTCGGCTGCAGCTTGTGCTCCTCCTAACTTTGTGAGAAAGGGAGGCAGTTCGTGTATCAATAACGTACTACTTTCGTCCCCCAATACATGGTGTATAAACTGAGTCATAAAGTCAATATACTTTCTAAAATTTATCAAATATATAGATGAAATTGTTAACAACTATAATATTGAGTAAATACATTACAAAAATATATCTAAATGATAGATATATTGATATTGATATTGGTTTGTTATTGTTTATCTTTATATATGCCATCTTATTTGGGGAACGAGGGAGTAGTACCTATCTATATCTAACTATTGTACTTACCGATTATAAACTTGGCTATGGATGACAAGAAAACATCATACAACTAGCAATTCTTTGTACTATTAACCATGTTCTAAAAGTTAAGGTAAACCAACATAAAGTTATGGCTTTGGTTACCTTTTCTTTACAAAGTTAATAACATAATAAGTGGACAAAAGCGGATTACACAATTCTTAAAATAGACAAGTTGATTAAATAAAAAGAATTATCTAATCCATTGTAGCATATGTAGTCAAATATATTTTTTAAAAATGATCATTCTTCTATTTGTTCTATTGGATCGACAAAACTAACTTTGCAACGCCCAACGACCTGCTAGTTTGGCTCAACTAAATGGTAGAGCGCATTAAATCTAATGAAACTTCAAATCATGTATAAAATAAAATATAAATAGCAAGGTAAATTCCCATCTGTGTCAATTTGTATAGCGTGTAAGTTGTCATGTTCTAGTATGCTATAGGCATGTGACTTGCAAAATACCCATGTCTACCGACATGGAGGACATGAGGGAGACCAAGAAGGTATATATTCGGGGTTGCCTAATGAGATAAATAAAACAAACTAATATAGACATACTTACCATTTTTTTACGGATGTGTCCATACTACACCTCTTCAAGAAATGGAAATTGTTCATGTAAGTCGAACATAGTCACATTGGACACAATACTATAATCCCAAAATGGTAATCAAGGCTTCATATGATGCAACTTGTTGGTATGCAACTTAGTTAGTAATAAAAGAAAAGGAGTGAGAAGTGAGGCATGTGCATGATGAGTGCCCTGACCACACAGTGAATAATTTAACTACCATGTCAATGATGTGTACTATGAATCCTCACCATGTAGGACCAAGGTGTAGGTTAGGGTAGGACCAAACTTCTCAAGTCCGTGAAGATATTTTTACTATTATATGATTTATTCGGAGATAACGATGTTTGTGTTGAGTAACGAGAAGGTGGGAGAGAGAACAACGGAAAAAAGGCATAATTGCTCAACATAGGAGGAAACCATAAATTAATACCAAAAACAAGGGAACCATTGAATGATCGTTATAAGTGAAAGGATCGATAAGTTGACTAGAGAGGGGGGGGGGGGGGTTGAATAGGCAACTAACAATTTTTAGTTTTTCTTTACCAATTTAAACTTTGCATCAAAGTAGGTTGTCTAGATATGCAACTAGGTGAGCAACCTATATGATGCAACAACAATAAGCACACAAGCAAGCAAGAGATATAGCACAAAAATCTTGCACAAGTAAAGGCACGAGATAACCAAGAGTGGAGCCGGTGAAGACGAGGATGTGTTACCGAGGGTCCTTCCCTTTTAGAGGAAGTACGTCTCCGTTGGAGCGGTGTGGAGGCACAATGCTCGCCAAGAAGCCACTAGGGCCACCGTATTCTCCTCACGCCCTCACACAATGCGAGATGCCGTGATTCCACTATTGGTGCCCTTGGCGAGGCGGCGACTGAACCTTTACAAACAAGGTTGGGGCAATCTCCACAACTTAATTGGAGGCTCCCAACGACGCCACGAAGCTTCACCACAATGGACTATGGCTTCACGGTGACCTCAACCGTCTAGGGTGCTCAAACACCCAAGAGTAACAAGATCCACAAGGGATTAGTGGGGGAAATCAAATTTCTCTTGGTGAAAGTGTAGATCGGGGCCTTCTCGACCACTCCCGAGCAAATCAACAAGTTTGATTGGCTAGGGAGTGAGATCGGGCGAAAATGGAGCTTGGAGCAACAATGGAACTTAGGGTTGGAAGAGGTAGTCAACTAGAGGAAGAAGACACCCCTTTTATAGATGTGGACAAAATCCAACCGCTATCCACCTAACCAGCCCGCCACTTGCGGTACTACCGCTCCTGACAAGCGGTACTACCACAAGGCCATGCGGTACTACCGTGAGGGACCATGGTACTACCGCTGCAACGGCAGGAACTAGAACAAGTCCGAAGCACTAAGGCTGGGAACGGTACTTCCGCAGGCGCGGTACTACCGCTCCCCCTTGAGGTACTACCGCAAGGCAGGAAAGTCCTAGCCTGGGAAGGGCGCGGATGAATAAAAATACATCCGTGCCTACTTCCGCTGAAGAACAAACGATGCAAAAATCCGACACGGTACTATGGCTGGAGGAGCGGTACTACCGCATGGTAGCTGAGCCAGGCCGCGCGCGGTACTACCGCGAACGAGGCGCGGTACTACCGCGGAGGCGCGGATGTAAAAAATTACATCCGCCCCTACTACCGCGATGCAGCGGCACTTGGCCTGGGGGCCACGGTACTACGGCTCCAGAGGAGCGGTACTACCATGGGCCCCTGTGGTACTACCGCTCCGTGGTACGGTATTATCAAGAGTGCTGCGGTACTACCGCTCCGAGGAGCAGTACTACCGCAAGCCCAGGGAGCAGTACTACCGCAAGCCCAACAACAGCAGCCAGGACAATTGCATAGAGGATAAACGGAGGATGCTCCAAAGTGCAGGGGAAAGGTGGAGACAAGGAGGAAAACGTGTACGTGATGATTCCACCAGAACCTTTCCGACGCGGACCCCCTCTTAGTAGTACGGCTTTCCTAGGACTCAAATCCACCAAAAAGAAACGTAGAAAAACGCCGTCTTCAAAAGTCTTCGAGGGGCACCAAACCGTTTTGTGCCTAGCGATGAAACGTCTGAGAAACTCAAGGCACACGATTAGTCCGCAAAAGCATTGTCATCAATCACCAAAACACCTTAGGGATAAATATGCCCTTACAATCTCCCCCTTTTTGGTGGATTGATGACAATACGGGATTTGCACAAAGGGAAATAATACTGAGCAAACGCAAACCCCTCCTCTCTAAAATATAGACGGGCTCCCCCTAGATGTGTGCAATCTAGATGGATGCTTTGGACTGCACAACACACAAACTAGGATCAACACTCCCGCTATATTTTAGAGACAAGGCATATCATACAATAGTAAGGCCAACATTAGACAAGAGCATAACAAAAGTAGCACAATATGTCATAAGCTTACTAAGATAGGATAGAGTGCATATGTCTTACACCATATGAAGGATAAGTCTCAAAGGCGCAAACAAAACCAAAGCAAACGAGGTTCAAACGAGAAAGCAAACACACTCGCAAGCACGCAAATCCCTACACTCTCCCCCCCTTTGGCATCGAGACGCCAAAAAGGCAGAGAGGACACCTACACAGAAGGGGTGGCTCAAGCAGAGAAATCATCCCAACGCTCCTCGTCAGACTCGGCGGCGGGGACGGTCTCCTAGATCTCCTCCTCAGAATCAGTCCACTTGTAGCTTGCTTCTCCATCCATTCGGCCTCCGGGGTGATGTGCCTCTCTGATCCGCTGGACTCAGACTCACCAAAGACCTTCATGATCCTCTTGTCACGGCGGCGAGCCTCCTTGGAGGCAACGTGAGTCTGTCAGACCCCTTTGCTGCATGCGAGCAGAGTCTTCATCTTGTCCTTCAGCTTCTTGGACCACGAGGGCTCAGAGGAACGATGGGTATGCCCACCAGCACGGTCCTCAGCAACATCCTCTGCTCCAGCCTCCTCCTCACCAAAAGCCCTCCTAGCAGCACACGCCTCAGCACGAGTAGTAGTGTTGGCCCACTGGGGCTTGACACGGAGACTGATGGACTCATGCCGAATCCAGTCTGGAGCAAGGAACTCATCACCAGGGAACAACTTCTCCCAAACAGGTATGGTCCATAGATAGGTACCTTGCGGTTGAACACTGCGAACCTAATCTCACACGACATGATGTGTGAGACATCAAGTGACTGAGTCTGAGACACACGAGCCTCCTCGCACAGGAGCATCATATCCACCAAATAGGCATGAACCTTGTCCTTGTCGCCAATGCGAGGGAACAGAGAGTTGCGGAAGATGCGATACATAATATCCAAAAAGGAGTTCAGCACCCACGTCGACTTGCCACTGGGAAGCACCTTCTCAACATAGTACGGCTGGAGCTTGTTCTTGCTAGAGGACTCAGAATTGGCATGGGGGCGAACACCAACTGGTGTGGTGAGCCTGTCATCAGGAACATGTAGCAGATCCATGAACTCCTTCCAGGTGGTAGTCAACTGACGGCCATTGGACATCCAAGTCATCCTCCGCTCCTCCACAGGGTGAAAGTGAACAGAGGAAAAGAACTGATAGATAAGCTCAGGGTCATAGTCCAGGTGGAAAGAGATCACATGTTCAATACCAAACTGCTCCACCAAATCCAGAGCCTCTCCAAAGTACTTACGAAACTTGTCCTTCCTCATATGATTCATGTCAATCCACTTGACATCCACGTAGGTATTTTGCTTGGCCTTGATCACATCCAGATAAATGAGAGTTTGCTGCTTGGTCCAAAACAAGTCATTGCCTCTGAAGGTAGCACGAGCATTCACATAAGGATTGATCTGCCTGAGATGGATGAACTCAGCGAGGGGAATCTCGTCCATGCCCTTAGCGGGTTCCTTGTGCTTGCTAGCGGAGGTCTTGACATTACGCCTGGGGGCACTGGATCCCTCTGGTGCTTCATCTTGATTGCGCAGTCGCTTGGAGCCAGTGTCACGACTGGGATTGGAACGGCGAGAGCCACCACCTAAGACACAAAGCGCAAAACACACACGACAAGCAAGAAGGATCAGTGCAAAGACCACGCCAAAGCAAGGAAAACAGGTAGAAAGCATACGAGATAAATGCCACGAGGAAGATGGGACAACAACGGTAGTACTGCCAGGTCGTGCGATACTAAAATTTTAGTACCGCTCCTAGGCACGGTAGTACCGCGTGATAACACAGTAGTACTGGGGCTCGGAGCGATAGTAGATTTTTAGTATCGCAGCACATGCGGTAGTACCGTCCAGAACGGGCGGTAGTACCGAACAAGCGGTAGTACCGCACTAGACGGGCGGTAGTACCGCATGGCGTCAGATCTGAACTTTGAATATGAGAAAAACCGCGAAAACACGGCGGTACTACAGTTGATCAAATCTACCACGGGACAACATATCAAGTATAATTTCTACGCAACACTACTCTCCTCCGTCCTACTCTTGCAAAGATTTGGCCTAAAATCTCAAGAACACACGCATCTCCCCAAAAACCTAGAGAGCAAACTAGAAAGAGAGGGATTTGGGGGAAAACCTTGTTCCATGGCAAGAGGAAGTGGTGGGGAACGATCCCACCGGTCGGAATCCACAAAATGCAGCCGGAGACGGAGATCCGACGAGGGACTCCGGCCCCGTTCTTGAACGAGAGAGAGAGACGATATGGGGAAAACTGACGAATGGGTATGGGGGAGTTAGAACTCCCCCTGCCCGTTCTTATCCCCCACGCGCCTTCGACAGCGTGGTAGTACCGCATATCATTGCGGTAGTACCGCTTGGGCGGAAGTACCGCACCGAAGCGGTAGTATCGCTCTCCCAGGCGGTAGTAAAAAATTACTGCCGCACTGGGGCGGTAGTACCGTACTCTCCACACACACGGTAGTACCGTGGCAGGCCGCGGTAGTACCATGAGCTCAAGAAAAAGCAAGTTTCAAACACAAGAAAAGAGAGGTCTTCGCATGGAAACTTCAAGCAAACAAGACACCACAAAACACGCTCACCACGAAGAGAAAAAGGGGCAGAATGACAACAAGAGACAACCACGAGACACCACCTCTCCAAAGAGAGGGCGGTGGCCGGAGCCACCTATGTTTGAGTCAACTGGTATGGCACCGTGAAGAATTATCCTGGGGCCCATGACCAAAACTCATCTTTGAAGCACAAGTACCATAAAAAATGGCTAATGTGAAAGAGTTGATCAATTTATGCATAATGGGGGGAGGGAGAGTTCATTGAGAGAACAACACTCCCCCTATGTCCATGCCTACACCTAAACAAGACAACAAGTTGAGTATGGTGGGGTGTGCAAGGGTTCAAGCAACATTGCTTGAATCAATGATATTTAGCTCATGCCTTAACTCGCGAAATCTTGCTTCATCCAAAGGCTTCATGAAGATATATGCAAGGTTATCATGAGTGTTGACATAGTTGAGCTCGATCTCCCCTCGCCTAATGTGATCCCGGATGAAGTGATACCGAATCTCAATATGCTTTGTCTTGAAGTGTTGCACCTGGTTGAGAGAAATCTTGATGGCACTTTCATTGTCACACCAAAGAGGCACTTTGTCACAAATGACACCGTAATCCTTTAAAGTTTGCCTCATCCATAAGAGTTGTGCACAACAACTACCGGCCGCCACATACTCCGCTTCGGTGGACGAGAGAGACACACAACTTTGCTTCTTGGAAGACCAGCTCACCAAAGAGCAACCAAGGAATTGGCACCCTCCGGAAGTGGACTTCCTATACACTTTGTCTCCCGCCCAATCGGAATCCGAATATCCTACAAGCTTGAAGTTTTCTCCTCTTGAGCACCATAAGCCAAAGTTTGGGGTATGAGCCAAATATCGAAAGATTCGCTTGACCGCCACATAGTGGCTTTCCTTAGGTGCGGCTTGAAACCGTGCACAAATTCCTACACTCAACATGGTATCCGGTCTAGATGCACAAAGGTAAAGTAAGGAGCCAATCATGGAGCGATATACCTTTTGATCCACCGCTTTACCATTGGGATCAATGTCAAGTTGGCACTTGGTGGGCATTGGAGTGGAAGCCGGCTTGACATCGCTTAGCTTAAATCTCTTGAGCATGTCTTGAGTGTATTTGGCTTGGTTGGTGAAGGTTCCTTCTCTTCTTTGCTTCACTTCGAATCCGAGGAAGAACTTCAACTCTCCCATGGAAGACATGTTGAACTTTGAGGTCATGAGATTGGAAAATTCCTCATTGAAAGCTTTGTTAGGGGAACCAAAGATAATATCATCAACATATAGTTGGCACACAAACAACTGCCCTTTGACCTTCTTAGTAAAAAGAGTGGGGTCGATGTGACGCCCGGATAATCAAGCTACAGTAATTCCCTGCTAATGATGCCACGTCACCTCCCTTATTGTTGATAATCGCGTTAGTTCAGAAACCAATTCAAATTCAAAATTCAAATTATGGCAAACAACAAAAGTTTTTAAATATTGGAGCTAAAATGTGTGGTTTCTTGCAAATAGTCCTTACTAAATGTTGGTGGAGAAACCCCACTTTTATAAAGTGTTTAAAATTCTGAAATGAGCAAAACAGTAACAAAACCAATTATTTAAAAGATTTTAGAATATTAAACACTTACAAACTATTTTATTTTAGGTGCCAAGTTAATTGTGGTGGTGGCATATTTGTTAATACTAATTTAGGTACAACTAATGTATTTTATAAAACTAAGCTATTTGAAATATAAAATTAACACAGAAAAGAAAAGAAAATAAGAAAAAGGGAAAGACTAGAACAAAAAAAATAGAAAGAACAACGCCCCCCATCTGGGCCTCGGCCCAGCAGGCCGACGGGTCGCCAGGACGACCCACCCCGGTTCCCCCCTTATCCCCCCACCCGACCAAACCCTAATCCACCACCACACCCCACTTCCCCAGATCCTCGATCTCGATCGATCGCCCGACCGGCGCCAACCGCCGACGCCGAGCCTCGCCCGGCCCTCGTCCTCGCCCACGCACCCGTCCCTCTCCCCTCGACGGTGCTCCTCGCCTCGCCGATCGCGACCGTGCCAGGACGCCCCCGCGATGCCGCCCCATGCTCGACTTCTTCCTCGGGCCACCGTCGCTGCCTCGCCATCGCCGGACCTCCCCGACCTTCGTCGAGCCCGCTGCCATTCCCCCTACGGCCCCAGTGAGCCCCGCCTCGCTCCCTTCCTCTCCCTCACGCGCTCGCGCTAGTCGCCGCGGTCCCCTTCGATCTCTCCCGCGGTTGACGCGCTCCGGCTGCGTCGATGCGCGCCACCGTGCCGTGCTTTCGCGCCCCAGCGGGTCGCGCCTGCTCGCCCACCCGCGAACCGCTGCCCTCCTGTCTTGGGTTGCCGCTAGCCCCGGCTGCGCCCCGTTCTGGCCGGGCGCCCATCGCGCCGATGACTCGAGACGCGCGCCAAAGCAGCGTGCCTCGCGCCGTGGTGCCTTGCCCACCTCGCGCCTTAGCGATTACGCAGCCTCTCCGCCTCGACCTAGTCGCTCCCGGCGTCCCGACCTCGCCCGCCGCCGGCTGGCTCCTCGTCGTGATGGCTCGCCCCCGCTCGGGCGCTCCTCCTCGAACCTGGCGCCCGCTCCGTTAACCACCGCTTTATTGGCCGGATAATATCACCAGCAGGCCCCACCGCCCCTCCCCTTTTCTAACAAAAAAGAGAATAAAAAAATATATATATATAAAATAAATAATTAATAATAAAAATAAATAAATAAACAATTAATTAACTTAATTAACTCGATTAAATTAACTAATTATGATTAATTAACCTAATGACTAATTAACCTAATTAACTCATGTTAATTAACTAACGATGTGTATGATTAACGGACCCACATGTCGGTGACGGTCAACACCTCTCATTGATCGCCGGCGTCATCTCGACGTCATGATGACGTCCAAACACTGTTCTGGATAATGTTGTTTTAAAATAATTAAATAATCCTAAAAATAATTTAAATCTTTTAAAATTAATATAAAATAATCCGTAGCTCGGATGAAAATAATTTATACATGAAAATTACTCAGAACAACGAGACAAATCCGGATACGCAGCCCGTTCGTCCGCCACACACCCCTAACATATCAAACTCGCAACTTTCCCCCTCCGGCTCCTCTGCCCGAAAACGCGAAACACCGGGGATACTTTCACGGATGTTTCCCCCCTTCACCGGTATCACCTCATACTGCGTTAGGGCACGCCTAGCATCACGCTTTGCTTTGTCATGCATCGTCATGCATCTGTTTGCTTAAATATTCATTGTTTCTTCCCCCTCTTCTTCCACTAGACACCGAGACCGACGCTGCTGCGCCGGTTCGACTCTGAGTTGACGACCCTCTCTCTTGCCGAGCAACCAGGCAAGCCCCCTTTGATCACGGATATCGCCTACTCTTCTCTATCTGCTTGCATTAGAGTAGTGTAGCATGTTATTGCTTTCGATTAAATCCTATACAACTGCATAGCTTTGTCCTTGCTACTATTGTTGTTACCTTTACCCGCTATCCTCTCGCTTAGTATAGGATGCTAGTGTTCCATCGGTGACCCTACACTCTTGTTCGCCTTCCATGCAATACTATTGGGCTGTGATCACTTTGGGAGGTGATCACGGGCATATACTATATACTTTACAATTGTTACATTACCGTGATCTTGTTAGGAGATGGGGCTGAAAGGACGGTGGCTCCATCCCGATAGAGGTGGGCCTGGGTCCCCGACGGCCCCCGATCGTTACTTTTTGGCAGAGCGGCAGGGCAGGTTGAGACCACCTAGGAGAGAGGTGGGCCTGGCCTGGTCGGCGTCATGGATACTTAACATGCTTAACGAGATCTTGGTATTTGATCCGAGTCGGCCATTTAGTCTATACGCACTAACCATCTACGGGAGTAGTTATGGGTATCCCGCATCGTGGTATCACGAAGCCTTCGTGGACGCCAGCGGATCGAGTGGCGCTACCGGATTGGAACGTAAGCCTGCTCTTGTATTAAGGGGCTAGTTACGCTTTCGTCACAGACGCAACGTCTTGTGTGTGCTATGGGCGATGGGCCCGCACCCTGGCGCTTAGGTTTAGACCGCGTGCTGGCCTCTCTGTTGTGCCTAGGTGGGGCTGCGGCGTGTTGATCTTCGCGGCGGGCATGACCCAGAAAGTGTGTCCGCCAAATGGGATCAAGCGTGTTGGGTTATGTGGTGCACCCTGCAGGAAGTTAATCTATTGAATAGCCGTGATCTTCGTAATAGGACGACTTGAGTTGTACCTTGACCTTATGACAACTAGAACCGGATACATAATAAACACACCCTTCCAAGTGCGGATACAACCCGGTGGTCGCTCTCTCTCGTGGTTACGAGGAGGGATCGCGGGTAGGATTATTGCTATGCGATGCTACTTGGAGGACTTCAGACTACTCTCTCGCTACATCTTTGCAAGGCGGAGGCTGCTGAGCGTAGTCTTCGGCGGGATTAGCTATCCTCCTCTTATTCTCGGCATTCTGCGATTCAGTCCATCGATATGGCCCTTTACACATATATCCATGCATATGTAGTGTAGCTCCTTGCTTTGCGAGTACTTTGGATGAGTACTCACGGTTGCCTTGTTCCCCCTTTTCCCCCTTCCTCTACCCGATTGCTGCAACCAGGCCATGGAGCCCAGGAGCCAGACGCCACCGTCGATGACGACTACTACACTGGAGGTGCCTACTACTACGTGCAGCCCACGGACGGCGACACAGGAGTAGTTAGGAGGATCCAGGCAGGAGGCCTGCGCCTCTTCGATCTGATCCCGGTTTGTGCTAGCCTTCTTAAGGCAAACTTGTTTAACTTATGTCCAGTACTCAGATATTGTTGCTTCCGCTGACTCGTCTATGATCGAGCACTTGTATTCGAGCCCTCGAGGCCCCGGCTTGTATTATGATGCTTGTATGACTTATTTTATTTTTAGAGTTGTGTTGTGATATCTTCCGTGAGTCCTCGATCTTGATCGTACACGCTTTGCGTGTATGATTAGTGTACGATTGAATCGGGGCTTCACAAGTTGGTATCAGAGCTGACTGCCTGTAGGAATCCCCCTTCCACACTCCTTGGCCGAAGTCGAGTCTAGACGTTGCAAAAACTTTTACTAACATGGCTGTGTGTCTTACGGGCACACGTCGCCATTGGGTGGTAGTAGGATCTTTTATTCCTCGACCTATACTCTGGGACTCTGACATCTCTTCTATTCGGGTCTAAATGGTTTTACTAACTCCAACATTAGGATCTCGTGACCACTTCCTCCCGGAGAGCCCCTTAGTACAGATGATCTTTGCTGCATCGTAAGATTCCAAGATACTTTATAGTGTTCTCTCAAGACCTTGTGTCATTGCTTTTGCATTCCCTACCATCGTTATATCCTTAGGGATAACCGCATACACTTGCCGATCTTACGCTCAACCCCATTGATCTTGTTAATACAGGATGCCTCGAACTGGTCTTCGTTATTCCGAGAATCCTTTGAGCTTACCGCCTTGTAGTTCTTGCCCCATGAATACCCCTACGGATAATTTCCCCACACTTCTCGAGTATCCGCTCATCCCTAGTTGATTCATGTATTTCAGAAAGGTCTTCGAAATACTATTCGATCTTCCGAGAATCCTCAGCAGCTTATTGCCCTTGGAATTCTTGCTTGCTGCATTATG
The DNA here is from genome assembly GCA_021605205.1 of Aegilops longissima. NCBI lineage: Eukaryota > Viridiplantae > Streptophyta > Magnoliopsida > Poales > Poaceae > Aegilops > Aegilops longissima. The sequence goes on from CM038682.1 coordinate 54,937,151, forward strand.
GTTAATCCCATAAGTAATCTTATTGGCATCCTTTGTCACTATCATTTTGAGTCCATTGATTCAATAAGTTGCGAATGCTCGCGATCCTCAATCAGATCCTAGAATTCATCCTTCTGGCTCAGACGTCATTTCGAACATGAGCTGGATCTCGACTAATCAAAATGCCATCGATTGTACCCCTAAGGCTATTCAACTTATCCATCCCTAATCAGAGCATTGTTTCTGATCCCTTGATTTGAAAATCATAATTCCTTTGCATTTGAGCTCTGGATTAGTTAGTTGTTTCCATAATCCAATGCCTTTGCATTGTTACTTCCTCTGGTTGTGTGCCGATGCTCACATCAGCTCTGTTATGGACCGGCAGATCCTTTAATGGATTTTATCCGACATCGTCCTCCATATTCAATAACCTTGTGAGACTTCCCTTGGATACGTAATGCCTTTGCTAAGTTGTATCATCTACTTGCTCAACCTTGCTCTACTTTCGAGCTGGTGGTATCTATTATTGAAGCTTGGGGTATATGTTTCCATGATGCCCCGATGGATTAAACCTATGCCTTCCTTAATATTTGTGAAATCAGAAGTTCCCACGAGTCATACTCTTCTGGTATTTTGCCAGATAAAATTTCAACAATACAACTTCATCGAACGTGAGAAGTGGATGAAAGGCTATGCATTGGAGAAGTGGGAGTCGACCTTGAACTTTATGTTCATGCCCATGGACACGATGTACATCTTCTCATCGAAGCTTCTTTTAAAATTAATTATTCCCTTGATATAAGTTCATCTTATATCTGGAGTCTGGCCTTTTACAATTGTGGTTCCGACCATGTTCTCCTTTAAATACCATTTTCGATGCAAGTGTAAGACTTGTCTTATGTGGATCAATACCCCGGTACAACCTCTACTTTGATCTGTCGTCGAGTAATACCCCCTGGTATCTCGAGATTATCTTGGAACTGCATAACTTCCTATGAGTTCTTCATCAAGTACTACATTCACACTGATTACAATTTTTCATGGACTCGAGTTGTTAATCACTCAAAGACACCGATAAACGAACCGAGTCCGCACTACGGTTCAACAACTCTTCAATAAGCTTCTATAAGTACGAGTTTGTACCCGATCACGCCATTCCTAGCCTGTTTGACTATATCATTGTCGTGATGATTCTAACTATGCTACCTGGTCCTTATTCTCCGAGCACCAATTTGCGACGATAGCTAAGCTTACGTCGATTTTCCTCGTCATACCTTTTCACCTTAAACAACAAGCTTGAGTTCGAGTTTGTGTCGTAACTGTGATTCTAATAAGCTCTTGCTTCATCATTCCTTTGACTTGATGTTGTCGCTGATTGATTACATCTTCATGAAATCTCTCGACAAATGTGTCGTGATCATCATCAACCTTATGAGCTCTTCCAGGATATCAACCGGATTCATGAAGAGAAATACCATCCTTGCCCTCGATGAGTTGTGTTATCATCGGCCACTTATTGCCTTCCCTCCAACACAAACTTGTTCGTGTTTTGTCTTATACCTTGAGTTCCTTGCTACCCAGCATTGTTCTTCTTTACCTTGGAGTATTACCACCTTTTATGTCAAGAATGCCGTGGGAATTTCACCACCTCTTAAGAATTCTTGGTATAGTGATACTTCTCACCATCACCATTCTTTCTTGGTCCTTGTGTTGATTCCAACCGTGGTACCAACAAGTGAACGATGTTGTTTGGATTCTGCACTTCTAGCAACCCTATTGCTTTGAAGTTAATGGTCGGTCGTTCATTCTTAGACTATTGATTATTGAATCACCATTTCGACATTGGTCGCATAACCCAGCCCATATTTCGGTGCACCTTTCAACCAGTGATTAATTGTGTATGTTTCCCTTGAGCATACATCATTATATCATTTGATCTATTAAATGTTATCTCCTTGTTCACATAATTGTGGAGATCCATCTTTTGAAAATCTCAATGAATTGTCGCTGAGTCAATCAGCCACCTCCTCACCTCTCCTCGAATTAATGATGAACTCTTGTTTCGAACTCGCTCCCACTGTTCAATTCTCGAGAATCTTACATTGTCATCTCGACAATTGTGTTGCACCTTTCCTTCTCGTGCATACTAAGTCGGAGGTATCCCGACACCAATCGGATCTGAAACTCGGTCGATATGATGGTTGGAACATATTTCCAAGAGTTATAACATCGGTCTTTATATGACTCGGTAAGGTGATGTCATGCCTAGCACACCGGTCAAGGGCCTATTGTTATAGTTTCCTTTTAACAAGGTTAACCAATTTTCCATGAGGAACTTAAATGCCTTGTTTAATAAGTTATCCTGATGGATCCTTTGTGTATCCAAAGTCCGACCTTAGCTTGAAGACCATGTCAATGCTATCTCGAAGCATGTCTGTGGTACTCCGATTTTCAATAAGAGCATTTGAAGCCCAATGCTAAATGTTTCTTGCTCAATTATCCAAAAACCGTTGTCGGGATAATATCATGAAATCTCTCTCCCCTTTACTAAAGGGTTTTCTACATTATATACTGTCACGGATAGCATGCTCTGTTTGTCCTTGGGAAGGATACATCCCTGAAATATGTGTTTAAACACATTTTCCTTTCATTGTCTGTTTAACCTGGTAATCACCTTTCCTTTCCATTGGTTTGCTTAACCCTTCTTGTGATCTATATTATATAAGCAGTAGTAATATTCTACTTATGTAAAACACCTTGGTGTACAAACCGTGTACAAACTGTGTCAGTAAGACCTTGTTTCTATTGTTGATGACATTCCGGTAACCACCAATGGATGAGAACTTTGCCTATTGGTCCGCTCGTTCAACGAGCAGGAAAATGGTTCTCTTCGTCCCTCGCCCTTGGTACCGACGTTGTTGCCGACATAACTGACATGCTATCCTCTGACATGCCTTGCTTGCATGATCGTGCAAGACGTTACCGCCCTCCCAAATTTTTTAACCCCCATGGTGGGCCCATAACCCACAGTTCCACAAGATCGAAACCTGACTCTACTGTACACCCTGTTGCCAAAGTTATTCATAGAGCTTGACTTCGTATGTAGTTCATGGGCCACCTGCCTAGTGATCTATTCTGTATCGTATACAATATTTATTCCGCTGTTCAACCCTTTCACATTTTCAGATCGTGCAACGAGCGATTGCCTATGAGCTTGAAACTTCTACTTTGCACCATCTTACTTTGCTCTTGATAATTTCTTAAGTTTCAATTCGAGAGTTACTTTTCGCCACCTTCCCTAATGTTATCTACCGGATAAGCAACCGTGCAGAGTTCCGTTTTTTCGAGTTACCCCTTATCATTTTGCGTAAGTACGGTGGAGTTCCCGAAGAAAGGATGTCGACCTCATCATCATGACCTGAAGCAAAGAAATAAAGACATCAACGAAGAGGATCAACTACTTCAGGAAGAGCAACCAACACCGAGAAGACTCGTTAGAATTTTGTAACCAAATCCGTCCCCCTTACTCCCCGTCTTAAATCTCGGGACGAGATTTCTTGTAGTGGAGGAGAATTGTGACGCCCAGATAATCAAGCTACAGTAATTCCCTGCTAATGATGCCACGTCACCTCCCTTATTGTTGATAATCGCGTTAGTTCAGAAACCAATTCAAATTCAAAATTCAAATTATGGCAAACAACAAAAGTTTTTAAATATTGGAGCTAAAATGTTTGGTTTCTTGCAAATAGTCCTTACTAAATGTTGGTGGAGAAACCCCACTTTTAGAAAGTGTTTAAAATTCTGAAATGAGCAAAACAGTAACAAAACCCATTATTTAAAAGCTTTTAGAATATATTAAACACTTACAAACTATTTTATTTTATGTTCCAAGTTAATTGTGGTGGTGGCATATTTGTTAATACTAATTTAGGTACAACTAATGTATTTTATAAAACTAAGCTATTTGAAATATAAAATTAACACAGAAAAGAAAAGAAAATAAGAAAAAGGGAAAGACTAGAGCAAAAAAAATAGAAAGAACAACGCCTCCCATCTGGCCTCGCCCAAAGAGCCGACGGGTCGCCAGCCGCCCACCCCGTCCCCCTTATCCCCCCACCCGACCAAACCCTAATCCACCACCACACCCCACTTCCCCGATCCTCGATCTCGATCGATCGCCTCGACTGGCGCCAACCGCCGACGCCGGAGCCGCTCGCCGCCCTCGCCCTCGCCCTCGCACCGCCCCTCTCCTCGACGGTGCTCCTCGCCTCGCCGATCGCGACTGCGCCAGATGCCCCCGCGACGCCGCCCCACGCCGACTTCTTCCTCGGGCCACCGTCGCTGCCTCGCCATCGCGGACCTCCCGACCTCCGTCGAGCCCGCGCCATTCCCCACGGCCCCAGTGAGCCCCGCCCGCTCCCTCCCTCTCCCTCACGCTCGCGCTTAGTCGCCGGTCCCCGCCGATCTCGCCATGGTTGACGTGTTCGGCCTGCGTCCGATGTGTGCTCACCGCGCGTGCTCGCGCCACAGCGTGCAGGCCCCCTGTTCGCCCACCGCGAACCGCTGCCCCTCCTGTCTTGGGTTGCCGCTAGCCCGGCTGCGGCCCTGTTCTCGGCCGGCGCCCCACCGCGCCGGGACGACCAAGACGCGCGCCCAGTCACGTGCCTCGCGCCGTGGTGCCCTTGCCCACCTCCGCGCTTAGCCGATTCACGAGCCCCTCTCCGCCTCGACCTAGTCGCCTCGGTGTCCCGACCTCGCCCGCGCCGGCTGGCTCCCTCGCTCACGATGGCCTCGCCCCTCCCCCGCTGGGCGCAGCTCCTCAGCACGGCGCCCGCCTGTTAACCACTGCTCCGGTGGCGGATGGGCCATCTTGCCAGGCCCCACCGCCCTCCCCTTTCTAACAAAAAAGAGAATAAAAAATATATATATAATAAATAATTAATAATAAAATAAATAAATAAATAAATAATTAACTTAATTAACTCTGATTAAATTAACTAATTATGATTAATTAACCTAATGACTAATTAACCTAATTAACTCATCATTAATTAACTAACAAAGTATGACTTAACGGACCCACATGTCACCGACCAGTCAACACCTCAGTGATCGCCGACGCCATGCCGACGTCGGCAAACACTGTTCGATAATGTTGTTTTAAAATAATTAAATAATCCTAAAAATAATTTAAATCTTTTAAAATTAATATAAAATAATCCGTAGCTCGGATGAAAATAATTTATACATGAAAGTTACTCAAAACAACGAGACGAATCCGGATACGCAGCCCGTTCGTCCGCCACACACCCCTAACATATCAAACTCAGAATTTTCCTCCGCCTTCGCTCAAAACGCGAACACCGGGATACTTTCCGGATGTTTCCTTCATCGGTATCACCTCATATGCGTTAGGGCACGCCTAGCATCACGCTTTGCTTTGTCATGCATCGTCATGCATCTGCTTGCTTAAATATTCATTGTTTCTTCCCCCTCTTCTTCCACTAGACACCGAGACCGACGCTGCTGCTGCCCAGTTCGACTACGGAGTTGACGTCCCCTCTCTCTTGCCAGAGCAACCAGGCAAGCCCCCTTTGATCACCAGATATCGCCTACTCTTCTCTATACTGCTCGCATTAGAGTAGTGGAGCATGTTACTGCTTTCAGTTAAATCCTATACTGCCGCATAGCCTGTCCTTGCTACTACTGTTGTTACCTTTACACTACTAGAAATACCACTACTAATGGCGCACCTAATATGGCCATTAATGGCGCATCAGAGGTGCGCCATTGACAGCACGCCATTAGTAATTTTTACTAATGGCGCTGGTATACTAATGGCGCACCACCTGGTGCGCCATTAGTATATGCGAGGGTGCGCCATTAGTATGCCTCCCAGGGGGCATGTATACCAGTGCTTTGAGATACTAATGGCGCACCACCTCCGGATGCGCCATTTGTAATCAAGAACATACTAATGGCGCACTTCCCGTGATGCGCCATTAGTATGACTGTCATACTAATGGCGACTTTGTCATGTGATGCACCATTAGTATGAATATTAGGTTTTTTTATTTTTTATTTTCTGTTTTTTGCACAGGTTACAAAATATATAATTTGACAAAATATAGACAGCACACATCAACAATAGATTCATCAAATACAATAGAAGATTAGTCCTTGAATACAATTCATCATATTAGTCTCCGAATACAATTCATCATATTAGTCTCCGAATTGAAAAGACCGAACAAAGATAGAACATTATATTACAAGTCTCGAGACCATGAGTAGCGAAGTTTATCTTCGCATTACAAGTCGATATCGATCATCTAAACTACCATCACATAGAAGAGAGCTGCGGTCATCACGATGAGCATCATCACGATGAAACTCGCCTTCATCCGGTTCCTCCAACGCCCTCCCTCTCCCGCTAGATAGCGGGCGATCTAGATTCGCCTCGCCCTAGTGGTGTACCTTTGTAACTGTTACCGCTGAATCGGTGAACCTGTCTCCGACACTCCTCCCAGTCATCGAGACTCCGAACCTTACCCTTGTACACTACATACGCCGGCATCGCTATGCACTAGCCAAACGTAAACGTTAGTACCAATTCACGCACAATACATAAGCAATATATAAGTATGCAACAGAACGATCGAAGAGAAAAGCAAGACATTAATAGCATCGATTACATCTAAGTTGAACGACTCTCAAACCAAAGAGACATACTACAAGTTCATTAAAGTTTAATTACAACATGAGCCAATCGATGTTTCAGAACCAGACAACTCGACTCAAGGGACCGGAGCGTGGATGAAGCCGCCGCTCATCGTGGGAGTCATGAAAGAACGGGCATTGTCATCCTGCATTTGTAGCATTGTGTCGATGTCACCGTTGGACGGTTGATTTCGAGGTAGAACTGCCCGAGGTACGGCGACATCTTGATGGATGATTTCCGCAAACTCCGATCGATGCGAAAGAATTTTGTCGGAGGTCCGCGCCCTGGATTGCCGACACGCCGCGCCCAATCTTGAGTTTACTCGGTAGCGAAGTTGATGATGGTCCCGCACGATCGCCCGCATGTGATGGATGGCGAGTAGGCACCCTTCGACCGCCAAAGCGGCTGCTTGACGCAGCGTAACGTCAGATTGTGGGAGAACACGTGCTTGCCGTTTCATTAATAGGCTGGTGAAGGTGCCTCCAGATTTGGCGAGCCGGGAGAACATCATCAAGAACCTTCTTGACATTTGTGAAGTCTACGCTCGATCGACGGTCCGGTCGAAATACGTGGCCATGGAATATTTAGGGCTTAGGAGGATGAGCGTGCAACGGTGTCACCGCAGAAAACACGGAATGTTAAAAGAAAACGATCGAAATGTAAGAATTCATATGTTACGGGCGGTTGAGGGAGGACTTACTCGGGAAAGTAAGGCATGAGGAAGTTATCCTTATCTTGGTTTGCCAGAATGACGCCTTCGAGGTAAGAACTCGCGACTTGCCGGTCCCCAGCGCTGCCCAAGATCTTGGCACGCATGTAGAAGGGGTCGACTATCACGATGTCCGGGTCTTGTCGCGAATGATCCGCATTCCATACTCAGCGAAAATAGCCGAACGAAGGTGTAGTGCAGCGGATGAAGGTTCAACATAGCGTGGATGTCATCAAAACGCAGGACGATCGACGCCCGATGGAGTTATCCACAAAGCCCTTGCCCTCGCACCTTGGCCGCGAAAACCGGTATGCCACATCCTTCTCCCCGAGACGCCGCTTCTCCAAAGAAAGAACACTGTCATGCAGACTCCGCGATAGCACCGGTTGCAGCATTGAGCATATTTGTCGGTAGCATCGCCCTACCCGCCACATGCACCCTCCTCGAGATATCCTGCGGTGAAGGTGGCCCGCCCCGAGCACGGATCGCATTTCGGTGCCGGCTGGCTCGCACCCTTCTTAGTCTTTCTTTTGCGTGCCTTCTTCTTCTCCTGTAATGGGACCGATTTTGCTCACAGACCGCCTTCTTGAGTGTGTTGGGGCTGATAATATTTCGCACCTCGCCTATCCGAGGCTCGGTGAAGTCGGCAGCCGGAGGCGCTCTCGAGAGCTGAACGCCATACGGCGCTGTTGCAACTTGGCTTCTCCGCTGTACGAGCTAGATCGCACACGCCTTTTGTTGGGTTTGGTTCTTGAGAAGGAGGCCCCATGAAGTCGCCATCGCACTCCATGCTCGGCAAAGTCTCGATCGACGCTGCCAAATGTATCATAGTCGCCGTCGCCGTCATTTCGATCCTGTGCCATATGCATGTTTGGATCCATGGCATAGGGATGTCCGCACCGTTACTGGCGGTCTTGCCATGGGGCCGACTTGGCGCCGCACGATCGGGCGGTGTTGTCTTTGGGTGGTGTCCCCGCCCCAAACGAATCTGGCTCTTCGCCAAAGCAGGGCCAGCTCAGCAGCGCCGAGGGTCATCACGTCATCATCGCCGGCCCCGACGGGTCGATTCGGTGGTAACAAGTCGTCGCAGCCTGGCAGCACCAACCAGTTGAACCCTAAACAAGTTGGGTGGCATCCGGGTACCGTGGAACAAGGTTGCCCGTTGAACGATTTTGCCCTTGGCGACATCGACCAACTCGTTGTTCACGAAGTGGAGGAGAGTGCACGGAACGTCGGCGGCGCCCTGCGAAAACATGTAGGGTGTCAGGGATGCCCAGCCAAAGGCAAGGAGATGAAGTCCTCGGCCGAGAGAGGCTTAATTAGTTACCGTGATGATGGCGCCGAGCTCGGCTAATGTAGAGGCACCGCCAACGGCGGGCGGCATTGACGGAGGGGCCGCTTGCTGCAGAGGTGCCGCCGGCGACACCCGGTGCATTAAGCTCCGTGCGGCGCCGGAGACACCAATGCCGCCTCCGTGGGAGGCACCAATGGCCCCGCCATCGCATTATGCGAGTTGCTGGCCGTGAAGCTAGGAATCGGGCGGCCCTGTTGGCGCCCGCAATCCACGACTCAACCCCGAGATCAAGGTAGGCACAAGGGCGGTGATCGCCGCCCGAGTCGTTGTTCCACTTGCTCTTGGACAATCTCCGAATCCGCGCCACCTGTGCCTTTGAGTTCTTGAACCTCTCGCGCTGGCTTTCCGAGCTGGTCTTTTCTCCTTCCGCACACCAGCGGTATAGTATGACCCCATTTTGTCGACAAGCCTTTGCCGCCACACGACCAGCCGACGCCGGCCATCGAGCTTATCCTTGTTCTTCATTACATTCAACCCCTATTTAGAGTGGTGTCCCAAGGGTTGCTCGAGTCGACCCAGCCATCGCTTTCAATCGCTGCGGAAGGAATGTGAACCATTTAGAAATTCGCTTCATTAATTAGAATGCAACCATATGGAGCTAATTACGCTGGGTGTATTCCTTACCGTAACAAGCTCAAGCTGCCTGGTCTTCGGATCCGTGGTAAGCTCCTTTGTTTTCGGTCCTTCTTGTACCGGCCCCGACAAAGTTCCTGGTCTGCTTGTCACCGCCAGATGTATCAAGAGAGGCGGTAGGCCTTGCTCGCACGGTCCGCCTCCTCCTTGTCCCATATAGGCTCCGCCACTCAGAACCGCCGGGACCGAGTGTGTGTTCCCCTATGTTCAGCTCCCACATTTGTTTCCCCACTCACTTGATTGGGAGCTTGCGGTGCTCGAGCAATTGATCTTGAAGTCGTTGTAGTCATCTTCGTGATCGAAGGATTTTCTCCTTGATCTTCTCATAACTCTCACCTTTCTCGATCATTCTCTTCACATTGCTTTTCCAAGTAGACAGGGCCTTGCTCATCTTCGTGAGGGCAGCATTGTTCACTTTATTCCCTTTGAGGCTTGTGTTTTCAAATTCAGCGGGAACTTGTATCGCTCGTGCAGCTTCGTGAAGAGGAGGTTGCGCAAATTCCCTCGGTCAGATGCCTCGTGTTCTCGGTGTTGATCGAGACGGTGCTCCGGACAATGCACCCGAGCTGAAGCGAGTACCCTTGACTATTCGCTCGGGCGCCGTTGGATTCCGCTGGAGTCCACTTCAAGAACTTCCTCCTTGAGGGTGCGGAGCACGATCGGGCGCCGGTCCTTCCGCTGCCTCTTCGGCTGGCTGCCATCTGCGCGCGCCGCCATCATCGATGGTGGCATCCTCGGCGGCACCATCGGTGGTGGCATCGGTGTGGTCATCCTCGGCGGCACCATCCGTGGTCTCGGGATCGTGGGGAAGGCGGCGGCCTCATACAAGTGAGGTTGTTCCTCCATCTCTGGGACAGCTCCTGAATGCCTTGCCGCCCGAACCCCGGCCTCATCGTTAGGGCCATGTTTTCTCTAAATAGAAACAAAGTTTGGTCAAAAGTTGGTTATTGTCAAGGAACAAGATCATGGTCTCATCATTTAGGGTTTGTCGACACCGAGGCATCCTAAAATCTAAGCTTTTATCATTGAGGGTTTTTCGACGCCAAGGCACCCTAAAAGCCTAACTTTTCATCATTTCGGTTTTATCGACACCGAGGCACCCTAAAAGCCATGCATTAGTCACAAGTACGCCGGGCACTTGATCCTACTTAATTAACTACTAAGATACCCTGCCCATGCATTAGTCACAAGTACCCCATATGTCCTATTTTTAGCAAAGTCATGCTAAAATTCACGGAAAATTTCAGCATGACCTTTGCTGAAAATAGGACATATGGAGTACCAATTTGCCGGAACGGAAGTTAATCGACATTCCGCAAACTCAAGGGCCTCTCGGGTACCTGCAAAATCATCACGACACGATGGTCGGAGACAAAACCCAGCAAACTAGCAAAATCATCACAAATTGTTTTCTGTTAAAGATGATCATCATCTTTACAAGTCTTTCTCAATGTGATCACAAGTAATTCAGAGGCATCACAAGTAATTCAAAGCATCACAAGGCATTAGTAGTTCAATACATGAACAAGTTTTACAAACCCATATAAGAACAAGTGAATTCTAGTCCCATTGACACTCCTGGTTTTCTACAAACACCAAGTACTAGGGCACACAAAAGTTCTGAAATTTGTGTGCCTAACTGAATTAACTGAATTTTCAGTAACCGAATAAACTGAATTTTCAAAACTGCAAGAAGCCAATTAAAAAAAATCCAACAGCACTAGAACTGAGCTGATTGATAGTAGTTTTGTTCACTGTTATGAAGAGAAACTTCTTCTTGTAAGAAAGGACTTCGCGTGTGGTTTGGAATATTCAGAAATCAAGTTGAAATATAAAACCATATAGAGGTAGGTATGCTACAAGTCTACAACATATATACTAATTAATCAACTGCAATCAGAGACAGTTTCTTCTTCTAAGTCCATCTCACGGTTCGCTGAATTAAGAAAAATACATCATCATTTCAGAAAACTTACATAAACTACTCAAAACAGGAAGAAGAAGAAAACACATTTCAGAAGGAAAAACTGCATGCAAAAATAGCTTTCAACTTAACTCGAATGCTTGTATATATCATTATAAAAATTGGGTGCTAATCGGCGCAAACTTCTGATAATCATTCAGAGCAGCTCAACAAACTTTGAACAAGCAGGACTCATGGCCAAATTAAAGTAGAGTAATCCCACGGTGCATTTCCGATAAATCCATGGATGGATGTACGATCACTACAGATTGAACACAACATTTCCATTAATTTTTCTCCAACTGGTAGTATAATAACTATACTCTAATTCAGTAAGTAATTTAATCTCGGGCCAAGACCCACAAGTAGATTAATTGACTAACGAGGAGAAAAAGACCTGCGTGACTCTCCATGTTTGCGAGAACCCTTGTAATCTACCCCTCTGTGTCAAAATATAAGTCATTTTTACACTATCATAGTGTCAAAACCGTCTTATATTTTGATACGGAGGGAGTATTTCATAGTTTATATCTATTTGTGAGCCACTTATCCCTTGCTCCCAATGCTGCTTCAAGTTGTACTCTTTGTTGAGATGGCTAGCTAAGATTTATTTGACCAATTTATATGCTACTCAAAAGAGGATATATGCTACAGGAGTACATGTACTTCTCTGAACTGAAGTGTAACCATTTATTTGTCAAAAGTTTCTATACATATCTATTCCCAGGTCGTACAATATTTTGACATCCAAGTGTGCAGCAAGACATTCACAAACAGAGCAGCAGCATACAGTTCCAAGTTTTAAGTTCCAGGACAGGCCCACACTGTCGTTCCTAATTGAGAGATGTGCTTCAGCATTTGTTCAAAACTAACACTTGCATATATACCAGCAGATACTGCCCTCAAGTTGCAGTTATTCCTCACAGGTATGTGCTAGTGTAACTAACCGACATTTACAAAGTTTTTTTTCTTGAATGTACAAATGGTTTTGTATTTTTAACAGTTTGTTATAGTCAAATGACAGAACTGCACATGTGCTGCTACAACACACACACTTTTGCCAAAATGATCAATCATCTCCTCTTCTCTAAACTTTGAGAATCGAGGTCCTACAATATCTTGACTTGAACAGAGCAGAATGATACAGTTTTAAGTTTTGTTCAAAACTACAATTATGCTAGTGCTCGCTGCTCAAATTGGGTCGAGAAGCATCTACTAGTAACTAGTGCATATGATCATCACTAGCCCATAATTCGTGTACTCCAAAAATTCAAGCAATTGTACCAAATTTTGAAAGAGATTTTTCCAATTTATATTTAAATAGAATTGGGGTATATACCTTGAATCCTCCTAATGGAAACAGCACTAATCTGGCGCCTCTATTTCAGCACGAACTGTCGAAGACTTTTGACCTAAATAATATTTAAATGGTTCTAAGTTAGTAAAGTACATAAAGAAAGATCATCGAGTAATTCTCCATGGCATAATTTTTACCTACCAACAGGAGACCTATAACATTTCTAGGGTTTCCTGAATACACAGGTACACGGCTGTGGCCCCGGGCAAGAATTGTACCAATTGTTTCCCTGTAAATACAAGTAAAGAAGGTTCACTATAAATAACAGTATGTGATGAGCATGTCAAAGGTTGCATAGTGGAGTCCTCTCGATATATACTATTCACAACTGTTTATTAATTATAGTATCTAGGTCAAACTTTAAAATGATTACATCACCGAAGTAAAGAACCACAGATAGACAAAATCCCTAAAGCCAGAACGGAACTGTAATAGATGAAACATGCACAGATTAACATATGAAACCATATGGCATCAGGGAGAGGGGAAGGAATCGCTGTTGGCATGCAGATTAACGGATTTCTATATAGCTGTTGGCATGCTTATGAGAAGGAGGATTCGCGTGACAGGAGAGGGGAAGGAATCGCTGCACCTTGAGGCGGTGGGGAAGGAGGATTCGACGAGAAGGTGGACTTTGGAGGCGCAGGAAGGGGCGGGTATTTATGGCGGCTGGTGACGGGCCGGGCGGGGTCGGGCGGCGTCCGGGCGGCGGGTCGGGCGGCGTCTGGGCGGCGCCCGGGCGGCGGGTCGGGCGGGTCGAGGCGGAGGCCGGGCGCTGGCGTCCGGCGGCGCCCAGCGGGCGAGAGGAGAGGCGAGGGAGGGAGAGGGCGAGGGCGAGGGCGAGGGCGAGGGGCAGCGGCGGCGGCGGCGGTGGATCGAGAGGAGAGAACTGGCGAGGGGATCGGGCGAAGGGGATCGGGCGAAGGGGCTACAATACTAATGGCGCACTCACTGCTGTGCGCCATTAGCATGTCCACACTAATGGCGCACCTCACCGTGGTGCGCCATTAGTATTTTTTTTATTTCCACTCAAGCCAAAAGGTTATGTACTACTGTAACCTATCCATGTCAAGCCCACTCTACTAGCTCGATTGGTCAGCCTCCAGCTCTCACACCAGAGGTCCTGGGTTCGACTCCTGTGCTCCACAATTTTTTTAGCATTTAAAAAGCTATTTGATACTTATTTATGTTTAAATATGTTCAAACTTGTTTAAATAATAACAGTAATATTTTTTATAAGACAAGAGCATTTAAAAGCTGTTTGATACTTATTTTTTTATAAGACGGTGCTTGCTGGGTGCGGGGGTGGCGGCGGTTGAGTAGGGGAATCGAGGGTGCGGGGTCATGACGGCGGCGGTGGACTGGGGGTGCTCAAGGCAGGGGACCGGATCTGGCGAGGTGGGACAGCGATCGAGATGGAGGGGGATCGAGGTGGGCTCCACAAATTTTTTTTTAGCATTTAAAAAAGCTGTTTGATACTTATTTGTGTTTAAAAATGTTCAAACTTGTTTAAATAATAACAGTAATATTTTTTTATAAGACAGTAGCATTTAAAAAGCTGTTTGATACTTATTTTTTTTATAAGACGGTGCGCGGGGTGCGGGGGGTCGGCGGCGGCGGTTGAGTAGGGGAATCGAGGGTGCGGGGGGTCGGATCTGGCGAGGTGGGATAGCGATCGAGATGGAGGGGGATCGAGATCGAGTGTCCATGAAATTTAAAAATATTCATGATAGTTCAAAAAGTACCCATGAAATACAATCGAGAAATGAAGGCTACGATTTAAATACAATCGATCTTAGCTAGCTATCTGTTCACAATCTTCTTGCCCTTCTTTTTCGCAAATGGAGTTCTTCTGTGGAACGGACGTCCTTTAGGTAGGGTGGTCCTGCTTCTTCTTGTGGTGTATGCTGCTACTTCATCATCGTCGTCATGTTCGATCCTCGGTCGCCAGATTTGTCAAGTCTTGCTCATTGGCTACTCCATCCATTCCGATGATCTTCCTTTGCCTCTCCTCACGACAACACGACCGGGCTTTATGGTCGGTAATGAAGAAGCATTGGTCCACTTGGGAAGCCAGTACCATGGCTCATTTTTAGCGGTGACGTTTATGCCCATGGTCTTGGATTTGGCCGGGTATAACCATGGTGGTGAAATACCGGTCTTCTTTTATGACGTTCTTGGCCCATCTCGACACGGAACATGGGACCTTCTCTCCAACGTAGCTCAGCTCCCAGATCTCCTCGATCCTTCCGTAGTATCTGTCCTTGTCGTTACGGTGTAGGATTCCATCGTTACCCCGGAGTTCGATAACCATCGCTCTTCATGTCCTTGGCCTCGTGTAGAATGTGTAGCCGTTGATATCGTGACGCCTCATAGGTCATCGAGGTTGTGGTCGGCGCCTCGTGACAAGGCGAATATGAGTTGTTCTTCCGCGGAAGAATCCTCATGTAAAGGGTACGGATGAAGCTTATGCTTGAACCAACGCGTGAAACATGAGTTGTGCTCTTTGAGTGTATCTCCGTCCGTCCTCTGTTGGCCTCGGTCATTGTCGCCTTTTTAATAAAGGTTTTGTGCTCTACCACCCAAGGATCGACCACGCCTATGTGTTGTAGCGACTAGGTTTGCTCTTTCAAAGTCGGCGAGTCGACCCTCGAAGTCGACATGCATTTCGCGGCGACCTCACGGTGACCCCATCCAGCGAGCCTGCCGAGGTGCCTGTTGACGGGCAGACCAACGGGGTTCTCGATGCCTAGATAATTCGTGCAGTAGGAGATGCACTCTTCGGTCAGAAAGCCCCTGGCTATGCTTCCTTCTGGATGTGACATGTTGAGAACGTATCCTTTGATGACACCATTCATCCTTTCGAACGGCATCATGCTGTGCAGGAACGTCGGCCCGAGTTGGATGATATCCTCCACTATATGGACCAGCAGATGCACCATAACGTCAAGAATGCGGGCGGAAGTACATCTCAAGCTCGCATAGTATCACCATGATCTCTTCCTCGTAGCCTTCGAGTTGCCTCACGCCAATCGACTTCCGAGATGACGTCAAGAAGTTGCATAGGCCAAATAGCGTTTCACGGACGTGCGCGCCCATGATCCCTGATTGCAATCGGAAGTATTCTGCGTCATCAAGACGTGATACCGTCGGATACTTCATCCCGCTGAACTTCGCTTCACTGGGTCTAGGTATCTACTTATCTTCCCAGCAGAATCAGAAGGAAGTTTTACTCCTAGGAGGCAGGTGAAAACTGCTCGATCTCCTCCTCGACTTAGAGTGAAGCACGCGGAGGGTAGTCATTTCCGGTCTTCTTGGCCTTTTGCCTTTGCGGCGATTTTTTCGTGTCCTGCTTCGCATCATCATCATCATCATCATCATCATCATCATCATCATCATATATAGCGTGAAGCTCCTGCCCGATGCCCATTGATTTCAAGTCTGCCCTTGCTTTCGCCCATCTTTGGTCCTCTCGGCATGTTGAGCAGGGTACCAAGCAGACTCTCGCACACGCTCTTCGTGATATGCATGACATCAAGGCTGTGAGGCACACGGTGGATCTTCCAAGACGGCAAGTCCCGTAAAACAGACCTCGTTTTCCATACCTTCAGCAGCGGCTCTGGCGCTTTCGCTTCTTTCCGCTCTCGCGCCTTTTGCTTCTTTCGGCGGTGGGCAGTCTTTCCAATTTTCCAACAGCTTGTCTATTTCTCGCCGCTCCTCGTGACAGGCGGGCGCTGGGTTCGGTTTCACCATCGAACAGATCCTTGCGCTTCTCCACGGGTCATCATCACGAAGCCACCTTCGATGTCCCATGAACACGGTTTTCAAGACCCGGATCTCTATCTAGCTGGCGATACGTTGTGTCATCCATGCACCTTACGATCCAGAAAATCCGTGGACTACCTGCCCCGCGATATATCCAGAATCGAGATAGTCGTGCACCGTCGTGAGCAGCGGCTCTCATAGGGAAATATTCTTTCTGCGGCGCCCCACGATTGGCTGGCGTTTTCCACAGCGTGTCAAGCTCCTCTTTCAGCAGCCCCAGATACAGATTGATGTCGTTCCTGGTTGTTTCGACCCTTCAATTAGCATACTCATGTGAATGTACTTCCTCTTCATGCACAACCAGGGGAAGGTTGTACATCCACACAAACACAGGCCAGGTGCTATGTGTGCTTCTCGGCTGCCAAACGGATTGACTCCATCGGTGCTCGCGCCCAGCACGATGTTCCTTGATCGCTCCCAAATTCCGAGTCTTGAAGTTCAACGCTTGCCCGGCTGGCTCGCATCCTTAGGGTGACTCAGCATCTTGTCTTTTTTATCTATCTCCGGATCATTTGCGTCATCTTCCCGCTTCTTCTCCTCCCTATCCGCGTGCCAACGCAGGAGCTTTGCTACCTTAGGGTCCGCGAAATAGCGCTGCAGACGAGGAGTGATCGGAAAGTACCACACCACTTTTCGAGGAGCTTTCTTCCTCTTCTTGTATCGAGTGACGCCGCACACCGGACATATGGTAGACTCTGCGTGCTCGTCCCGATAAATGATGCAATTGTTCATGCACACATGGTATTTCACGTGCGGTAAATCCAGAGGACACACGATTTTCTTCGCCTCCTCCAAACTGGTCGGGCACTTGTTCCCCTTGGGAAGACGTTCGTGCGTAATGACATGTTCTCGTCGAAGCATGCGCCGGTCATTTTGTGTTTTACCTTCATCTCCGTGGCCATGAGCGTTACTTTCAAGCGGGTATCCTCGGCCTGCATCCTTCATACAATGGAGTAACGCGCCTAACTCAAGTTGATCCATCTTGGCTTTCTCTCGGGCGGCAGCTCTTGCGTTATCCGTCCGCTTGAGAAGCAGCTCTTGAATATGAGGGTCCTGCACCCAGCCCATCGATGGTCCAGCGTCGTCGCTCCGCCGCATCATCATCTTCATGATCATGCCCGTCGCCTGCTCCGCATCTTCCTCATCATCATGTCCTGCATCTTCTACATGATGATCGTGTACAAGATCACGCCGTGATCATCTCCTCGGGATTCTTCGTCTTCTCGCCCGCCCGAGCCGCGGTGGTTGTCTTGCTGCCCTTCCTCATTTCTTGCCCGCCCGCATGGACGACTTCAGAGTCATCTTCATCACCTTGCCACCGATAGCCATCCATGAAACCACGCAACAGCAGGTGGTCCCGCACCTTCCGGAATCCGGGTCCGCAATAAGGCTCTTCACTTGCATCTTCGACACGGACATCTTATCTCCGTCTCGTTCTTTTGAAGCATCTCGGCCTTCGCGGACCTCAAAAACCTATTCACGATGCCTTCGGTCATCGTGCGGACTATGGTCGTCATGGGTAGAGCAAAACGATATTTTAGAACCAAGAAAAAATTTGGCATGACTTTCCTAAAAATAGGACCAAAAGGATGCTTAATGCCAAAATTCTCGCTTAAACGGAAATGAATCAACATTCCGCAAAATATTGGCAACTATCGCATTTCAAATACCGTACACCTCCAAACACAAACACATATGCAAACACCACAAACATATGGAACACCACCTAACATACATAGATCTAGCTAGGCCGTAAAAAGTGCATGTGCACATTGTTGTAAGGAGAACAACCTAAATATAGCTTCCCCTTACTTACCTATTAAAACAAGGTAATTTAACCACTTAATTTGAATGAATCTATGGTGGAAATGAGGTGAAAAGAGGAGGCACCGAGACAAGGAGGAGGTGGAGAGAATGAAGTGGGGAGAAAGTGAGTGTGTGGGTAGGAGAGGCTGTCCCAAATATCTTGTTGCTGCCCACTTACTAATGGTGCACCTCTTGCATGGTGCGCCATTAGTAGTTACCACTACTAATGGCGCACCTAAGCAGGATGCGCCATTAGTATGTTTGGACAGCGCACTAGTTCAAAAAAAGTTTCTATACTAATGGCGCACCCACACCCACGGTGCGCCATTAGTAGTTACAACTACTAATGGCGCTTTGGGCAGGATGCGCCATTAGTATGTTTGGACAGGCGCACTAGTTCAAAAAAGTTTATATACTAATGGCGCACCCACATTGGTGCGCCATTAGTAGTTACAACTACTAATGGCGACTTGGGCAGGATGCGCCATTAGTATGTTTGGAAAAGCGCACTAGTTTAAAAAAATTTGATACTAATGGCGCACCCAAAGCATGGTGCGCCATTAGTAGTTTAGACTCTAATGGCGCATCGGATGGTGGTGCGCCATTAGTATATACTAATGGCGCACCATATTTCCGGTGTGCCATTAGTGTCATTTCCATCTATAGCCCTTTTCCTAGTAGTGTTACCTGCTATCCTACTGCTTAGTATAGGATGCTAGTGTTCCATCAGTGACCCTACACTCTTGTCCATCTGCCATGCAATACTACTGGGCTGTGATCACTTGGGAGGTGATCACGGGCATATACTATATACTTTACATGTTACATTACTGTGATACTGTTCGGAGATGGGGCTGAAAGGACGGTGGCTCCATCCCGGTAGAGGTGGGCCTGGGTTCCGACGGCCCCCGACTGTTACTTTGTGGCGGAGCGACAGGGAAGGTTGAGACCACCTAGGAGAGAGGTGGCCCTAGCCCTGGTCGGCGTTCGTGGATACTTAACACGCTTAACGAGATCTTGGTATTTGATCTGAGTCCGCCATTTGGTCTATACGCACTAACCATCTACGCTGGAGTAGTTATGGGTATCCCGTCGTGGTATCATTTGAAGCCTTCGTGGACGCCAATGATCGAGTGGCGTCGCCGGATTGGAACGTAAGCCTGCTCTTGTATTAAGGGGCTAGTTCGCTTTCGTCACAGACGCAAGCGTGCAGGTGTGCTATGGGCGATGGGCCTGACCCTCGTGGGCTTAGGTTTAGACCGCGTGTTGGCCTCTCTGTTGTGCCTAGGTGGGGCTGCGGCGTGTTGATCTTCCGCGGCGGGCATGACCCGTGAAAGTGTGTCCGCCAAATGGGATCAAGCGTGTTGGGTTATGTGGTGCACCGCAGGGAAGTTAATCTATTGAATAGCCGTGATCTTGATAACAGGACGACTTGGAGTTGTACCTTGACCTTATGACAACTAGAACCGGATACTTAATAAAACACACCCTTCCAAGTTGGTAGCTCACGGTTGCCTTGTTCCCCTTTCTACCCGATTGTTGCAACAGACGATGGAGCCAGGAGCGACGCCACCGTCGATGGCGACTACTACATCGGAGGTGCCTACTACTACGTGCAGCCCGGCGACGGCGACCGAGTAGTTAGGAGGATCCAGCAGGGAGGCCTGCGCCTCTTCGATCTCAGATCCCGGTTTGTGCTAGCCTTCTTAAGGCAAACTTGTTTAACTTATGTCGTACTCAGATATTGTTGCTTCCGCTAACTCGTCTATGATCGAGCACTTGTATTCGAGCCCTCGAGGCCCCCGGCTTGTATTATGATGCTTGTATGACTTATTTTATTTTTAGAGTTGTGTTGTGATATCTTCCCGTGAGTCCTCGATCTTGATCAAACGCGTATGCGTGTATGATTAGTGTACGATTGAATCGGGGCGCCAAGTTGGTATCGAGCCGATTGCTGTAGGAATCCCCTTCCACACTCCTTGGTCAAGTCGAGTCTAGGCGTTGCAAAACTTTTACTAACATGGCTGTGTGTCTTACGGGCACACGTCGCCATTGGGTGGTAGTAGGATCTTTTATTCCTCGACCTATACTCTGGGACTCTGACATCTCTTGTATTCGGGTCTAAATGGTTTTACTAACTCCAACATTAGGATCTCGTGACCACTTCCTCCCGGAGAGCCCTTAGTACAGATGATACTTTCGCTGCATCGTAAGATTCCGAAGATACATTATAGTGTTCTCTCAAGACCTTGTGTCATTGCTTTTTGCATTCCCTACCACTGTTATATCCTTAGGGATAACCGCATACACTTGCCAGTCTTACGTTCAACCCCATTGATCTTGTTAATACAGGATGCCTCGAACTGGTCTTCGTTATTCCGAGAATCCTTTGAGCTTACCGCCTTGTAGTTCTTGCCCCATGAATACCCCTACGGATAATTTCCCCACACTTCTCGAGTATCCGCTCATCCCCAGTTGATTCATGTATTTCAGAAAGGTCTTCGAAATACTATTCGATCTTCCGAGAATCCTCAACAGCTTATTGCCCTTGGAATTCTTGCTTGCTGCATTATGGTTAATCCCATAAGTAATCTTATTGGCATCCTTTGTCACTATCATTTTGAGTCCATTGATTCAATAAGTTGCGAATGCTCGCGATCCTCAATCAGATCCTAGAATTC
The DNA here is from genome assembly GCA_021605205.1 of Aegilops longissima. Taxonomy (NCBI): domain Eukaryota; kingdom Viridiplantae; phylum Streptophyta; class Magnoliopsida; order Poales; family Poaceae; genus Aegilops; species Aegilops longissima. Next base: position 54,958,179 of record CM038682.1, read on the forward strand.
ATCCTTCCGCTCGACGTCATTTGAACATGAGCTGGATCTCGACTAATCAAAATGCCATCGATTGTACCCCTAAGGCTATTCAACTTATCCATCCCTAATCAGAGCATTGTTTCTGATCCCTTGATTTGAAAATCATAATTCCTTTGCATTTGAGCTCTGGATTAGTTAGTTGTTTCCATAATCCAATGCCTTTGCATTGTTACTTCCTTCCGTTGTGTGCCGATGCTCACATCAGCTCTGTTATGGACCGCAGATCCTTTAATGGATTTTATCCGACATCGCCCTCCATATTCAATAACCTTGTGAGACTTCCCTTGATATCGTAATGCCTTTGGTAAATTATATCATCTACTTGCTCAACCTTGCTCTACTTTCGAGCTGGTGGTATCTACTATTGAAGCTTGGGGTATATGTTTCCATGATGCCCCGATGGATTAAACCTATGCCTTCCTTAATATTTGTGAACTCGGAAGTTCCCACGAGTCATACTCTTCTGGTATTTTGCCAGATAAAATTTCAACAATACAACTTCATCGAACGCGAGAAGTGGATGAAAGGTTATGCATTGGAGAAGTGGGAGTCGACCTTGAACTTTATGTTCATGCCCATGGACACAATGTACATCTTCTCATCGAAGCTTCTTTTAAAATTAATTATTCCCTTGATATAAGTTCATCTTATATCTGAGTCAACCTTTACAATAAATCGTTCACCATGTTCTCCTTTAAATACCATTTTGATGCAAGTGTAAGCACTTGTCTTATGTGGATCAATACCCGGTACAACCTCTACTTTGATCTGGCGTCGAGTAATACCCCCTGGTATCTCGAGATTATCTTGGAACTGCATAACTTCCTATGAGTTCTTCATCAAGTACTACATTCACACTGATTACAATTTTTCATGGACTCTGAGTTGTTAATCACTCAAAGACACCGATAACTGAACCGAGTCCGCACTACGGTTCAACAACTCTTCAGTAAGCTTCTATAAGTACGAGTTTGTACCCGATCACGCCATTCCTAGCCTATTTGACTATATCATTGTCGTGATGATTCTAACTATGCTACCTGGTCCTTATTCTCGGAGCACCAATTTGCGACGATAGCTAAGCTTACGTCGATTTTCCTCGTCATACCCTTTCACCTTAAACAACAAGCTTGAGTTCGAGTTTGTGTCGTAACTGTGATTCTAATAAGCTCTTGCTTCATCATTCCTTTGACTTGATGTCGTCGCTGATTGATTACATCTTCATGAAATCTCTCGACAAATGTGTCGTGATCATCATCAACCTTATGTGCTCTTCCAGGATATCAACCGGATTCATGAAGAGAAATACCATCCTTGCCCTCGATGAGTTGTGTTATCATCGGCCACTTATTGCCTTCCCTCCAACACAAACTTGTTCGTGTTTTGTGTTATACCTTGAGTTCCTTGCTACCCAGCATTGTTCTTCTTTACCTTGGAGTATTACCACCTTTTATGTCAAGAATGCCGTGGGAATTTCACCACCTCTTAAGAATTCTTGGTATAGTGATACTTCTCACCATCACCATTCTTTCTTGGTCCTTGTGTTGATTCCAACCGTGGTACCAAAAAGTGAACGATGCTGTTTGGATTCTGCACTTCTAGCAACCCTATTGCTTTGAAGTTAATGGTCGGTCGTTCATTCTTAGACTATTGATTATTGAATCACCATTCTGATATTGGTCGTACAACCCAGCCCATATTTCGGGTGCACCTTTCAACCAGTGATTAATTGTATATGTTTCCCTCGAGCATACATCATTATATCATTTGATCTGTTAAATGTTATCTCCTTGTTCACATAATTGTGGAGATCCATCTTTTGAAAATCTCAATGAATTGTCGCTGAGTCAATCAGCCACCTCCTCACCTCTCCTCGAATTAATGATGAACTCTTGTTTCGGAACTCGCTCCCACTGTTCAATTCCCGAGAATCTTACATTGTCATCTCGTCAATTGTGTTGCACCTTTCCTTCTCAGGCATACTAAGTCGGAGGTATCCTGACACCAATCGGATCTGAACCTCGGTCAGATATGATGGTTGGAACATATTTCCAAGAGTTATAACATCGGTCTTTATATGACTCGGTAAGGTGATGTCATGCCTAGCACACCTGGCCGAAGGGCCTATTGTTATAGTTTCTTTTTTAACAAGGTTAACCAATTTTCCATGAGGAACTTAAATGCCTTGTTTAATAAGTTATCCTGATGGATCCTTTGTGTATCCAAAGTCCGACCTTAGCTTGAAGACCATGTCAATGCTATCTCGAAGCATGTCTGTGGTACTCCGATTTTCAATAAGAGCATTTGAAGCCCAATGCTAAATATTTCTTTCTCAATTATCCAAACACCGTTGTCGGGATAATATCATGAAATCTCTCTCCCCTTTCCTAAAGGGTTTTCTACATTATATACTGTCACGGATAGCATGCTCTGTTTGTCCTTCGGAAGGATACATCCCTGAAATATGTGTTTAAACACATTTTCCTTTCATTGTCTGTTTAACCTGGTAATCACCTTTCCTTTCCATTGGTTTGCTTAACCCTTCTTGTGATATATATTATATAAGCAGTAGTAATCTTCTACTTATGTAAAACACCTTGGTGTACAAACCGTGTACAAACTGTGTCAGTAAGACCTTGTTTCTATTGTTGATGACATTCCGGTAACCACCGATGGATGAGAACTTTGCCTATTGGTCCGCCTCGTTCAATGAGCAGGAAAATGGTTCTCTTCGTCCCTCGCCCTTGGTACCGACATTGTTGCCGACATAACTGACATACTATCCTCTGACATGCCTTGCTTGCATGATCGTGCAAGACGTTACCGCCCTCCCAAATTTTTTAACCCATATGGTGGGCCAATAACCCACAGTTCCACAAGATCGAAACCTGACTCTACTGTACACCCTGTTGCCAAAGTTATTCATAGAGCTTGACTTCGTATGTAGTTCATGGGCCACCTGCCTAGTGATCTATTCTGGTATCAGACACAATACTTATTCCCGTTGCTCTGAACCCCTTTCACATTTCATATCAGGCAATGAGCGATTGCCTATGAGCTTGAAACTTCTACTTTGCACCATCTTACTTTTCTCTTGATAATTTCTTAAGTTTCAATTCGAGAGTTACTTTTCGCCACCTTCCCTAATGTTATCTACCGGATAAGCAACCGTGCAGAGTTCCGTTCTTTCGAGTTACCCCTTATCATTTTGCGTAAGTACGGTGGAGTTCCCGAAGAAAGGATGTCGACTTCATCATCATGACCTGAAGCAGAGAAATAAAGACATCAACGAAGAGGATCAACTACTTCAGGAAGAGCAACCAACACCGAGAAGACTCGTTAGAATTTTGTAACCAAATCCGTCCCCCTTACTCCCCGTCTTAAATCTCGGGACGAGATTTCTTGTAGTGGAGGAGAATTGTGACGCCCGGATAATCAAGCTACAGTAATTCCCTGCTAATGATGCCACGTCACCTCCCTTATTGTTGATAATCGCGTTAGTTCATAAACCAATTCAAATTCAAAATTCAAATTATGGCAAACAACAAAAGTTTTTAAATATTGGAGCTAAAATGTTTGGTTTCTTGCAAATAGTCCTTACTAAATGTTGGTGGAGAAATCCCACTTTTATAAAGTGTTTAAAATTCTGAAATGAGCAAACCAGTAACAAAACCAATTATTTAAAAGCTTTTAGAATATTAAACACTTACAAACTATTTTATTTTAGGTGCCAAGTTAATTGTGGTGGTGGCATATTTGTTAATACTAATTTAGGTACAACTAATGTATTTTATAAAACTAAGCTATTTGAAATATAAAATTAACACAGAAAAGAAAAGAAAATAAGAAAAAGGGAAAGACTAGAACAAAAAAATAGAAAGAACAACCCCCCCATCCTGGGGGCCTCGGCCCAAAGAGTCGACGGTCGCCAGGGCCCACCCCGTCCCCCTTATCCCCCCACCCGACCAAACCCTAATCCACCACCACACCCCCACTTCCCCCCGATCCCCTGGATCTGGATCGGGATCGCCCCGACCCGGCGCCAACCGCCGACGCCGGAGCCGCCTCGCCGGCCCTCGTCCTCGTCCTCGCACCCCGTCCCCTCTCCCCCTCGACGGTGCTCCTCGCCTCGCCGACCGCGACCGTGCCAGGATGCCCCCGCGACGCCGCCCCATGCTCGACTTCTTCCTCGGGCCACCGTCGCTGCCTCGCCATCGCCGGACCTCCCCGACCTCCGTCGAGCCCGCTGCCATTCCCCCTACGGCCCCAGTGAGCCCCGCCGCTCCTCCCTCTCCCTCATGCGCTCGCGCTAGTCGCCATGCCCCGCCGATTCGCGACGGTTGACGCGCTTGGCTGCGTCCGTCTGCGCTCACCGCGCGTGCTCGCGCCCTGTTCGCCCCGCGAACCGCTCTGCCCTCCCGTCTTGGGTTGCCGCTAGCCCGGCTGCGGCCCGTTTCTCGGCGGCGCCCCACCGCGCCCGACGACCTCAGACCGCGCCCAGGCCACGTGGCTCGCGCCGTGGTGCCTTGCCCACCTCGCGCTTAGCCGATTACGCAGCCCCTCTCCGCCTCGACCTAGTCGCCTCGGCGTCCCGACCTCGCCCATGACGCCTCGGTGGCTCCTCGTCGCCGATGGCCTCGCCCCCGCCGGGTGCAGCTCCCCTCACACGGGCGCCCGCTCAGTTAACCACCGCTCCGGTGACCGGATGGGCCATCACAGCAGGCCCCACCGCCCCTCCCTTTTCTATCAAAAAAGAGAATAAAAAATATATATATAATAAATAATTAATAATAAAAATAAATAAATAAATAATTAATTAACTTAATTAACTCTGATTAAATTAACTAATTATGATTAATTAACCTAATGACTAATTAACCTAATTAACTACTGTTAATTAACTAACAGTGTATGACGAATGGGACCCACATGTCAGCTGACCAGTCAACACCTCCGTTGACTGCTGACATCATGCTGATGTCATGATGACGTCAGCAAACACTGTTCTGGATAATGTTGTTTTAAAATAATTAAATAATCCTAAAAATAATTTAAATCTTTTAAAATTAATATAAAATAATCCGTAGCTCGGATGAAAATAATTTATACATGAAAGTTACTCATAACAACGAGACGAATCCGGACACGCAGCCCGCTTAAATCGCCACACACACCTAACATATCAAACTCGCAACTTTCCCTCCGCCTCCTCGCTAAAACGCGAAACACCGGGATACTTTCCGGATGTTTCCCCTTCACCGTATCACCTCATATCTGCGTTAGGGCGCACCTAGCATCACGCTTTGCTTTGTCATGCATCTGCTTGCTTAAATATTCATTGTTTCTACCCTCTTCTTCCACTAGACACCGAGACCGACGCTGCTGCTGCCCGGTTCGACCACGGAGTTGCGACCCCTCTCTCTTGCCGAGCAACCAGGCAAGCCCCCTTTGATCACCGGATATCGCCTACTCTTCTCTATACTGCTTGCATTAGAGTAGTGTAGCATGTTACCGCTTTCGATTAAATCCTATCTTTGCTGCATAGCCTGTCCTTGCTACTACTGTTGTTACCTTTACCCGCTATCCTATCGCTTAGTATAGGATGCTAGTGTTCCATCGGTGACCCTACACTCTTGTCCGCCTTCCATGCAATACTCTTGGGCTGTGATCACTTTGGGAGGTGATCACGGGCATATACTATATACTTTACATTGTTACATTACTCGTGATCTGTTCGAGATGGGGTGAAAGGATGGTGGCTCCATCCCGATAGAGGTGGGCCTGGGTTCCCGACGGCCCCGATCGTTACTTTGTGGCAGAGCGATTGTGGCAGGTTGAGACCACCTAGGAGAGAGGTGGGCCTGGCCCTGGTCGGCGTCATGGATACTTAACATGCTTAACGAGATCTTGGTATTTGATCCGAGTCCGCCATTTAGTCTATACGCACTAACCATCTACGCTGGAGTAGTTATGGGTATCCGGCGCCGTGGTATCACCGAAGCCTTCGTGGACGCCCGGCCGATCGAGTGGCGCGCTACCGATTGGAACGTAAGCCTGCTCTTGTATTAAGGGGCTAGTTCGCTTTCACAAGCCGCACGCAACGCTTGGTGTGCTATGGGCGATGGGCCTGACCCTGTCCGCTTAGGTTTAGACCGCGTGCTGGCTCTCTGTTGTGCCTAGGTCGGCTGTGACGTGTTGATCTTCCGCGGCGGGCATGACCCAGAAAGTGTGTCCGCCAAATGGGATCAAGCGTGTTGGGTTATGTGGTGCACCCTACTGTGGAAGTTAATCTAGTCGAATAGCCGTGATCTTGATAACAGGACGACTTGGAGTTGTACCTTGACCTTATGACAACTAGAACCGGATACTTAATAAAACACACCCTTCCAAGTGCGGATACAACCCGGTGGTCGCTCTCTCGTGGTTACGAGGAGGGATCGCCGGTAGGATTATTGCTATGCGATGCTATTTGGAGGACTTGGACTACTCTACGCTACATGCTGCAAGGCGGAGGCTGCCGAGCGTAGTCTTGACTGTGATTAGCTATCCCCTCTTATTACGGCATTCTGCAGTTCAGTCCATCGATATGGCCCTTTACACATATATCCATGCATATGTAGTGTAGCTTTTGCTTGCAGTACTTTGGATGAGTACTCACGGTTGCCTTGTTCCCCTTTCTACCCGATTGCTGCAACTGCACGATGGAGCCAGTGAGCGACGCCACCGTCGATGGCGACTACTACTGGAGGTGCCTACTACTACGCAGCAGCCCAGCGACGACCACTAAGAGTAGTTAGGAGGATCCGGGCGGGAGGCCTGCGCCTCTTTCGATCTCAGATCCCAGTTTGTGCTAGCCTTCTTAAGGCAAACTTGTTTAACTTATGTCTGTACTCAGATATTGTTGCTTCCGCTGACTCGTCTATGATCGAGCACTTGTATTCGAGCCCTCGAGGCCCCTGGCTTGTATTATGATGCTTGTATGACTTATTTTATTTTTAGAGTTGTGTTGTGATATCTTCCCGTGAGTACCTGATCTTGATCGTACACGTTTGCGTGTATGATTAGTGTACGATTGAATCGGGGGCGTCACAGTCGATTAGCCCGACTTCAAATCCACGATCTTGTAACAACTCGGTAAGGTGGTCATACCACACACGTGGGGCTTGTTTAAGGCCATAGAGTTCCTTATCGAGTTGATACACATGATCGGGTAAGTAGGGATCCTCAAACCTGGGGGGTTGTTTGACGTAGACCAACTCATTAATGGGACCATTAAGAAAAGCACTCTTCACATCCATTTGCTGCAACTTAAAGTTGTGATGAGAAGCGTAAGCAATCAACGAACGAATGGATTCAAGGCGAGCAACGGGAGCAAAGGTTTCACCGTAGTCGATACCCTCGACTTGGGAGTAGCCTTGTGCCACCAATCTTGCCTTGTTGCGAATGATGGTCCCATGAGAATCTTGCTTGTTCTTGAATATCCACTTGGTTCCAATGACATTGTGGTTCCCCGTTGGCCTTGGCACCAATCTCCACACCTTGTTGTACTCGAAGTTGTTGAGTTCTTCACGCATGGCATTAAGCCAATCCGGATCTTCGAGTGCTTCATATACCTTTTGGGGTTCAACACAAGAGACAAACACGTGATGTTCACAATAGTTTGCCAATTGTCTACGAGTGCTTACCCCCTTTTGAATGCTTCCAAGCACATTCTTCATGAGATGGCCCTTGGTGGAGAGCTTGGATGCAATCTTGGCTACACGACGCTCTAATTCCTCCTTGGTGGTGAGTTGAGGAGCGGTCACTTGATCATCTTGAGCGCCATCTTGAGCTTGTTCTTGATCTAGAACTTGCTCGGGGGAGAGAACTTGACCTTGGGCATCACTTGGTGTGTCACCACCTTCTTGAGCATGATCTTGCCCTTGGTCTTGTTCATGAGGTTGAGGGCCTTCACTTTGTTCTCCGAAAGCGTGTGGGCCTTGGGTTGGTGATGGATCCACTTGAGTGGAGCATTGTCCTTCTCCTTCGGCCACAGTGGGTTCCTCAATGGGTAGGATAAAACCAACACCCATTCTTCTTATGGCTTGTGGAGGAATTTCATCACCTACATCACAAGTGCCACTTTGCTCCACTTGGGAGCCGTTATTCTCATCAAACTCCACGTTACACGTCTCCTCAATAAGTCCCGTGGATTTATTTAGGACACGGTAAGTGTCGGTGTCAAAACCGGCGGATCTCGGGTAGGGGGTCCCGAACTGTGCGTCTAGGCGGATGGTAACAGGAGACAAGGGACACGATGTTTTTACCCAGGTTCGGGCCCTCTCGATGGAGGTAAAACCCTACTCCTGCTTGATTAATATTGATGATATGGGTAGTACAAGAGTAGATCTACCATGAGATCAGAGAGGCTAAACCCTAGAAGCTAGCCTATGGTATGGTTGTTGTTCGTCCTACGGACTAAAACCCTCCGGTTTATATAGGCACCGAATAGGGTTAGGGTTACACGAGTTGGTTACAATGGTAGGAGATCTACATATCCAGATCGCCAAGCTTGCCTTCCACGCCAAGGAAAGTCCCATCCGGACACGGACGAAGTCTTCAATCTTGTATCTTCATAGTCCAGAGTCCGCCAAAGGTCATAGTCCGCTATCCGGACACCCCTAATCCAGACTCCTCAAGAGCCCCTAACCAGGCTTCAATGACGACGAGTCCGGTGCGTAGATTGTCTTCAGTATTGCAAGGCGGGTTCTTCTCCAAATCATGTGTTCTTGTTGAATAGTGTCCGGCTTCTTGTAAATATCGCGCTCCTTGGCTTCCACGCCCAAAAATGGCCATCTTCCACGTGTTGAATGAATGCGAAAAGCGAGGGTATTTTTACATTTACCCCCTAGCTGCGCAAATGAGCTGCCTATATAAGAGACGAGGATCTAGATCCGAATCACACCACCTTCCCTTCGCGAGCTTTCATCGGAGCGCATCTGACAGAAACCCATTCCATCATGGACAGTCGATGCGGCTCCTCCTCTCGCCTTCCCAGTACTCATCCTGGAGATTGGGAGAGATGCTCCGTCCCACACAGCGAGCTAGTGACGCTCCAAACCAAGGGGTTTCTTCCCCCAGCCTTCATGGTCCTGGTTCGAGCCGGACTCGCCACCTATAACGGCGGAAAGCAGGCGGAGAGCGTCCCCAATCCCTCCAAAGGAGAGCGGGTATGCCTTGTCCCTTACTTAATAGGAGGGCTCGGATTTCCAATTCATCCGTTTCTCTGGGGGCTACTGGAGTTCTATGGCCTCCAGCTGCACAACCTTACGCCTGCCTCCATATTGCATATTGCGGGCTTCGTAGCCCTTTGCAAGCTGTTCGTGGGCGTCGAGGCTCATTTCACGCCGTGGAAGAGGTTATTCTGCCTCGTACCCCATTCTCAGGAGGGGTCGATATATCAAGTGGGAGGAGCCGAACTATGGCGCATCGCCGGGACCGGATATCTATCCGGAACCCCAAAGAAGGCGTCCGAAGAATGGCCCTGAATGGTTTTATATAGAAGATGTCCCCTTGCCGGACCCTGTTCGGATCGGCCTCCCGGAGTTCAGCAATGCTCCTTTGAAGAAACGCCTAAGCTGGCGTCCACGGAGCCCTCAGAGGGAGAATGATAGGGACGTCCTTTACCTGATGAGCCGAATAAGGTTGTTGGCTCATTCTGGACTGACCATGATCGGGGTCATGGCCACATGCATCATGCGGGGGGTGCAGACGCTTCAGTATATAGGCCACCCCATGTGGGATTTCAATGGGGAGGATGATGCCACCCGCTGCGGCCGTAAGGGGCCGGGATCGGTTGATGTTCTGACGAAGGCCTTGTCCGCATTATACAAGGGAGAAGAGGAGGATTTCCTCCGCGTCAATCCACAGGGCGGATTTTCTATGTACGAACCTCCAAGCTGGGTAAGCGGACACTTCTTTATGCCCTTCCATTCCATATTCCCATAGTTAAGTACCTTATCTTGTGACTTTGACGCAGGAATTGCGCCGGGCCGTAAAGGATATAAATAGCCCACCTCCACAACCTGAGGATCCGGAACGGTCCCTCGATTCGGCCTCCCAAGAGGATCCGGACATATCTGTGGAGCTGATCATTGGGGTATTTTACCAACTGAGCATCGAGAATGCCTTGGTTGCCATTACGGCCGATTACCCCGGAATATTTCCAGCCTCACAGGTAATTGAGACCGAAGTCCCAATACTTAAGAAATGATCCCTCCGTGCTTATCTTTGACCACCGTATATCAATGGTGTTTTGCAGGGGGAGCCCTTGAGGCGGAAGTCCGAACCTGCGGTGGCTACCCAACAAGGGGCAGCAAGGCCCAATAGGCTGAAAAGAAGTGCGGTCCGGATTGAGACGCCGGCGCCACGGTATGGCATGCCGCCTTATTCCCAGGTTTTATTCCCGGAAGGTATACTAACGCTCGTGCTCTCTTCAGGAAAAAGAGCGCTCGCCGGACTATATCCGGAGAGGTTGCCAATCGAGCCTCCACCAGCCAGGCTCCAAAGCCAGGTCCAGAAGCGGAGGCGAACACGAAGCGTGCGTCGGACGCTCCTCCGACAGAGGATGCCGATGGGATATCTGCCACCAATTCCGAGGTGGAGAGTGCCATGAATCACAGGCGTCGCCGGACTGTTCTTCGTGACGCATGTTTCTCCCAAGAGGCATTGGGTGCCTTCAATTCGGGAGATGCGCACCTCCGTGCTGCTCAAAATGGTCTAGCCAGAGCCATGGAGCAGTATATGAAAGACATAAGGGTGAGAAAATTTGATGGTTATATATACCAGTAGCCCCCGAGACTTGAAATAGTTAGAATAACTGATTTAAGGATCATTTATTGTGCAGGATCTTACAAAAAAGAATACCCAACTGTCCCAGGAGCTTGAAGAGTGCAAATACCAACTTGAGGCCGCACAAGCCGCGACAGGGGAAGTCAAAGAGACCCCCTCTGGTAACATACGCTTTTAAAAGATAAGTATGTTATGAAGTGCGGCATGTGTATAGATCTGACAATGACATTGCAGATAGCGTCGTGGTAGATCCGGACAAGCAACAGCTCTTGCGCCGGTTAAAGGCCGGCGAGAACGTGCTTACGAGGGTGAGGCAGGAGAAAAATAATCTCCAAGATGCCAACACCCAGCTGGGTGAGGAGCTAAAAGATGTTCGTGCCCAGCTGTCTGACTCTGTTAAGGAGAATCGGCGGCTTCGACGTGGCATTTTTAGTGAGTGCTTAAGCGAACTTCGAAAAAAAAGTTCGGCGAGGAAGTCGACTAACAGAGTTATGTCTGTAGGTATGCTCACAGGCCGTCCTGCAGAGGAAATGCCCGGTTCTATGGGTGACCTTCTTCCCAAGCTCTTACAACTGCACGAACGAGTTCGGCAGGTGATGAAAGGCGTCGCCCAGGCCTTGTGGCCATCTGTCTCCCTGCCCGAAGGCCTTGGGGAGCTTGCAGAGAGGCTCCAGGGAGCACGGCGGCGCTTCCATTATGGAAGACACCGGCCTGCCGTCAAGGCGCCAGGGAGGCCTGGGCCATGGTGAAGACGCGGTACATGAAGGCTGACCCAAACCACATGGCCGAGGTCGGACCTGTGGGGCTAGATGGGAAGGAGATCCCTGTGAGCTTAGTGTACGGCCAGGTAGAATTGGCCGCAAAGTATTCCCAGCAGGACTGTAAACTAGACAGCCTGTTAGATGGCATTGAAGAGGAATACAATCAGTCAAATTGACTATGTAATTTAAGGTGACATGTAAAATGCCTTCTAGCCGAATTGTAGATCGTTTGTCTTAGCGGACCTTTTCGCTTCAACCTCGGGACCCAATAGTCTGGAGTGTGTCCGAATACCCTCGCGGTTATATGAAAACCGGGGCATGCGTGGAGACCAGGCGTAGGGATCATTGGTGCTTTATCAGACAAGTGCCCAACTAGTTATGTTATATTACATGGTTAGTAAGAAACATCTTCCAGGGAGAATAGTTCCATTAGGGGTTCCTTTCCCTGGGAGGCGTGCCCTAAAGTGCATGTCCGGACTGTGAAAAAAGCAGAAAAACATCTGGGGGCAGATAAATAAATAGGTAAGAAATCTTCTTTTAGTTCACGTACCGAATATTCTCTTAAGAACGCTAGCTTTCGGCTTCACCCAGTCTGAGGTACACATCCGGCTGACCCGGCAGTAACAATCGCAGAGGTGCTCCCTTTACCACCTAGCCAAACAATCGGGACGTAAGGTTAAGCAAAAGAGCCAGGCAACCCAGCTTGGCCAAAACTTAAGTCATATCGATGCATATAATGGTGAATAAAAGGTACATGCGGAAGTGTGACACATGTATTGCACGTGAAGCCCTTATAATTAAGCTTCTGTGAAAGAAGCCCCAGTACAATGAGCGATGATAGCGCGTCAAGTGTAAAAGTAACAATGCGCTAACGAGCCTTCAAGGCTTGAAAGAAAAAGGAGGAGAAGGAGAAAATAGAAGATAGCTAAAATGTAAAATATGGACAGAGGAAGGAGACGAACTCAGAATCCGGCGCTAGGCGTAGAATCTTCGGAGACGTGCTGCGTTCCATGGGTTCGGCTTGAGTCGGTTATCCGACGCATCTCGCAGACGGTACGCTCCACCGGTCAGGACTTGGTCAATGATAAAGGGACCTTCCCATTTAGTTTGTCTTTTTTCTTGTCCGACAGGCGTAGAACTAGCTCGCCAACATTGTAAGTTTTGGCCCGTATTTCTCTTCTTTGATATCTTCGAGCCTGCTATTGATAGAATGCGGAACGGGCTTTTGCTACGTCACGCTCCTCCTCCAAGGCGTCCAAACTGTCCTGCCAATCGAGCTCGGCTTCTCTTTCTTCGTACATGCGCACGCGAGATGAGTCATGAATTATGTCGCAGGGCAGAACTGCCTCTGCGCCGTATACCATAAAGAATGGTGTGAATCTGGTTGTGGGATTCGGAGTGGTCCGCAGCCCCCAGAGTACAGAGTCGAGCTCCTCTACCCAGTGCGTGTTAGATTCCTTGAGGGACCGCACTAATCTGGGTTTGATGCCGCTCATAATTAGACCATTTGCTCGCTCAACTTGACCGTTAGTTTGAGGGTGATAGACTGAAGCGTAGTCGAGCTTAATGCCCATGTTTTTGCACAAGAGTTTGACCTCGTCGGCCGTAAAGTTCGTGCCATTATCAGTGATGATGCTGTGGGGGACACCGTAACGGTGTACGACCCCTGATATGAAGTCTATCACCGGTCCGGATTCGGCCGTCTTGACAGGCCTGGCCTCTATCCATTTGGTGAATTTATCCACCATGACCAGTAGGTATTTTTGCTTGTGGGTTCCCCTTTTAAGGGGTCCGACCATGTCAAGCCCCCAGACCGCAAAGGGCCAGGTGATGGGTATAGTTTTGAGGGCGGTGGGTGTCATGTGGCTTTGATTAGCAAAGAGCTGGCATCCAACGCATCTGCCTGGGCCGTCGGCCAATAAAATCCTGTACGGAAGGCCTTTCCTACAAGGGCCCGAGCTGCGGCGTGGTGCCCGCCGAGTCCGGCATGTATTTCAGCCAGAAGATTCCGCCCTTCCTCTTCGGAGATACACCTTTGAAGGACTCTGGTTGTGCTTTTCTTATAAAGCTCTCCCTCATGGACTTTGTAGGCTTTAGATCGCCGCACTATGCAGCGGGCCTCGTTTTGGTCCTCAGGGAGTTCCTGCCTGGTTAGGTAGGCTAGGAATGGTTTTGTCCACGGGGCAATGACTGCCATTATTACATGGGCTGAGGGTGTTATTTCGTCGGTAGAACCACCAACTGTGTTAGAATGTTTGGTGTGGGGCAGTGCGGTTGGGTCCGGGTTGTTATTTCCGGACTCTCCCTCCGATAATTCGGATGGCTTGAACAACCTCTCTAGGAAGATGTTGGGGGGGGGGGGACAGCATCACGCTTTGCGCCGATGCGTGCCAACACGTCTGCTGCCTGGTTGTTATCCCGGGCTATATGGTGAATTTCGAGCCCCTCAAACCGAGCTGACATTTTTAGGACGGCATTGCGATAGGCTGCCATTTTCGGATCCTTGGCATCAAAGTCTCCATTTATTTGGGATATCGCGAGGTTCGAATCCCCGCGCACCTCTAGGCGTTGAATGCCCATGGAGACTGCCATCCGGAGACCATGTAGAAGGGCCTCGTATTCGGCTGCATTGTTGGAGTCCGTATACATTATCTGGAGTACGTATTGAACTATATCTCTGGTTGGGGACGTCAGAACGACGCCAGCTCCCAGGCCAGCCAACATTTTGGAGCCGTTGAAGTGCATTATCCAGTTGGAATATGTGACATACTCTTTAGGGAGTTCGGCTTCGGTCCATTCGGCGATGAAGTCGGCCAAAACCTGCGACTTAATGGCTCTGCGTGGCTTATAGGTTATGTCAAACAGGAGGAGCTCAATGGCCCATTTGGCAATCCGGCCCGTCGCGTCGCGGTTGTTTATAATGTCGTTAAGGGGTACTTCGGAGGCTACTGTTATTGAACACTCTTGAAAGTAGTGTCGCAGCTTCCGGGATGCCATAAACACTGCGTACGCTATCTTTTGATAATGCGGGTACCGTGACTTGCATGGAGTTAGGACAGTGGACACGTAGTAAACTGGTTTTTGAAGAGGGAACTTGTGTCCGTCCGTTTCTCGTTCGACAACGAGCTCCGCGCTTACAACTTGATGAGTTGCTGCGATGTATAATAGCATTGGTTCGCCCATATTGGGCGCGGCCAGGACCGGGTTTGTTTCCAATATGGCTTTTATTTCTTCGAGTCCGGCCGTGGCGGCATCCGCCCACTCAAGTGTTCAAAAGCGTCGGAGGAGGCGATAAAGGGTAATGCCTTTTCTCCCAAACGGAGATAAAGCGGCTTAGAACGCCACGCATCGATCAATTTTGTATTTGTTTGAGGTCTTTGGGATATCCAATTGTGACAGAGCTCGGATCTTGGCTGGGTTTGCTTCAATTCCTCTACCAGATACAATGAAGCCCAAGAGCTTCCCGGCTGGTACGCAAAACGCATTTTCCGGGTTGAGCTTAATGTCATATGTTGGATATTATCGAATGTGAGCCTGAAGTCGTCTACTAGAGTTTCGACGTGCTTGCTTTTGACGACCACATCGTCTCACGATGCCTCCACTGTTTTGCCGATCTGGTTTGCGGACATGTCGAATCATGCGTTGATATGTTGCGCGGCGTTTTTGAGCCGAAGGGCATTGTGTTGAAGCAGAATGGGCCGTATGGAGTGATGAATGCCGTTGCGGCTTGGTCAGGCTCTGCCATCTTAATTTGGTGGTAGCCGGAGTATGCGTCGAGGAAACACAATGGATCGTGTCCTGCGGTAGCGTCAATGATTTGATCGATGCGGGGAGGGGGAAGGGATCCTTTGGGCAAGCCTTGTTGAGGTCCTTGAAATCGACGCACAGGCGCTAGGATTTGTCCTTCTTTGGTACCATCACCCAGCTCTTTGCTAGCCTGTCCGGATGTTTTATATCTCTGATAAATCCGGCCTCCAATAGTTTGGCTAGCTCCTCTCCCATGGCCTGTCTCTTGGGTTCGGAGAAACGCCGAAGAGCCTGTTTGACTGGCTTGAATCCTTCTAGGATGTTTAGGCTGTGCTGGGCCAGTCGGCGTGGGATTCCTGGCATGTCTGAAGGGTGTCAGGCAAAAATGTCTCAATTTTCACGTAGGAATTCTCTTAGTGCGGCGTCTACATCAGGATTTAATTGTGCCCCGATGGAGGCCGTTTTTGTAGGGTTCGTTAGATGGACTTGGAATTTGACTATTTCATCCGCTGGTTTGAAGGAAGTGGACTTGGATCTCTTATCGAGTATCACATCGTCCCTATTCACCGTGGAGCGGAGCGCAGTGAGTTCCTCAGCCGCTAGGGCTTCGGATAGTGCCTCAAGGGCCAGTGCGGCTGTCTTATTTTCGGCGCGGAGTGCTATGTCCGGGTCACTAGCAAGAGTGATGATTCCGTTGGGCCCGGGCATTTTGAGCTTCATGTACCCATAATCTTATCTTATATCTTATATTTACTAATTGGAGGCACCATTGGAGTTACCACATTAATCCTAGAAAACCATGTAAAACTACCCTTAGGATCTCAATTCTACGGTTAGGATAAGATAACAGATGAAAGTCTTTCCTCAAGAAAAAAACAGATTAAAGAATCATACCTTTCCACGTCAGAGATATATCTTTCCAAGTTTGGACTTCTACATGTATTGCTACATCCTTAGAATCTCAGTTCTATGGTTAGGATCAAATAAGAGATCAATAAAAAGAAAAAAGTTCGTCCTATAGAAGTTTTAAAACTAAGGTTGTCCCATAGA
The DNA here is from genome assembly GCA_021605205.1 of Aegilops longissima. Classification (NCBI taxonomy): domain Eukaryota; kingdom Viridiplantae; phylum Streptophyta; class Magnoliopsida; order Poales; family Poaceae; genus Aegilops; species Aegilops longissima. The sequence continues at coordinate 54,974,597 of CM038682.1, forward strand.
TTCTAGGAAAAAATCAGATCGTTGGATAGCTATAATTTTCTCCGCTCAGATTTTTCCATCTAAAACAGTCCTTCCTCCTCACGAGGTTCCCTCCTCAAGCCCTTCTCCTTCCGCAGCAAGAATATTTTTCTATCTCACGCATCTCCTCCAGCCTGCTAGCGGCTTGATCCAGTAGCCCTAAGATTTTCCATCTGGAGAAGCAAACTTTCCTGCTAACATGGTCCCTGCTCAAGCACATCTCCTCTAGCAGCAGGCGTGTTTTCCACTTTTCTTCCGCATCTGCTCCATTGCACCTGTAGTTTAACCAGGTAGCCACCGTTCTCCTATCTCCCCTCAGTGCCCACCAGCTGCGGTCGATTCCACCATTAGTCCATGATTAAACCTGAACGACATCTTTGCCCATCCATGTTTGGTTTTCTGTAAAGATAGAAATTTAACGTGCTTTCTCATGTGACTCTCCCTGTGTGATCTCTCTCTCCTATGTTCTAGGGTTTGTAATTTTCATCGTGTATCGCCAACATCATCTCTCGGAGAAGGAAATTGCTAGGCAGCCACGACGCTTGAGGAGAGTCACATGAGCTGTGTACTTTCAACTGCATATTAGCAGCCAGCCATTAGGTAAACCAATAAAAGTTGAAATTTTTTATTTGGGGGATGCATGTGTAGGCATACATACACGGTGGATGGATTAGTATAATTGCTGAGGTACGTACCACAACAATACCCATCCATATCCACGTACATTTTCTTTTATGGAGGGAAGCATATAGAGACTGTTGCTTAAGTAATTGGTAGGTTTTGGTAGCCCCGTACATCTCTAATCAGTGCGCTGTTGCCCGCAGAAGTCTGATATATTCTCTTCCTCCATAATTCTCATATTAAACTCCCCTTTTGTTTCTTTTTTACTGCCAATAAAAAGGTGGAACCTGTCCTAAATTACCCCTGATTATTTTGATAGCAATTGATCAGTACAGTTCCAGCATGAATTGTGTGTATATCTTAGTTTACAATGCAACAAAAATATATACGGCTCTTTGAAACATGTACATGTCTGATGCTATGGCATTGTTACACCGAGCTATAGTTCGAATATAGTGATCTTTGGATATTGATATGTGTTCGTAATTTTGTATGATAGACCTGAATTAGAAGTACTTTTTTTCCTGACTATTTGGCATTTTTTTTCTATTTTCTGTATAAATTCTAGACCACCACTTGCGATGATGATCTTCACATATCCCTATATATAACTTCCCACACAGGTTGATCTTACAAAGAAAAAAAGTAATAATTTTTTTGGAAGGAAGGTCACATGTAAGATGAATATGCGTATGACTTCATAAATTTTCCTGGGTCACTAAATTTAGTTATAGGCTCAACATGGTCAGCATTTCAGGTTATTAATCGAGATTGTTAAATGTGCTTTGTAAAAAATCAGACTGTGAATGTAACATAACACGTACTTCGTCAGTTTGGAGCATAACATTGCACGTAATTATTGCTGCTTCTTTTGCCGTCCATCTAAAGTCTCTTCTTACCTTGCTGTTGTATTGCTTCATCGATGGCCATGGAGATCTCACCCAGTTCGACAATGGAGCCAGAAGTTCGATTTGTATCTCATAATTCATGATTTACACATGCAATATACATACTAAATTTATTGGTTTATTTTTCTCAAATCACAAAGAAACCCGTTAACCAAATTTTATATGTTTATATATTGGTTCTTCATCTGCCATTAAGATTTTGTTCGGAATATTTATATCGTTGTTTTCAATGATGATATAGATTAATGTTATAATCCACTTACAAATTTGTCCAGTTCTGTAAGACACAAGATACATATGTGTCCTGATATTTATCGAACAAATTGAAAATGGCACAACAAATATTTGGTTTAGTTATAGGAGATTATTTATACACACTTTGATTCCACATCAACGGTGTCAGTACAAATGAGAAGATGGGCATATGTAATGTCGTGGATCCATTGTAATTGATGCAATTTTGTGTTGAAATGCTCTATCTTATTTGTTCTATATATGGAAATATAATCAACTTCGGCCGTTGTTTTGCAAACCGCAAAGTTATTTATAATGTGCTTTGATGCAGTGATCTTACATCATGATTTCATGGTTACATGATGATGGCATATTGAGCCTTCTTTTGCTATGGAAACAAAGATACCTTCACACTTGACGACAAGCAATGGTATTTCCTCCCAAAGAAGAACGGCTGGAAAGCTACAACTTTCTAAACACTGGGTTGGTGTTGAGGAGATGAAACAATCACTTGGCTTGGTTTCGTGGAGAAAACATCGCTAAATTTGATACTTCTACTCCTATTTATCGTGTGATAGTTATAATTTCTTTTCGGGACGTACCATTGTACGTAGTCGTTTCACTTGAAAATATTTTAGTGTTGGTTAACGTAATATTGATGCGATTTTCTGGTGTTGGTTAAAGCTGGATGGATGCTAGGATGTAAAATGACGATTAATTGCAGCTACATATGATGAAATAAAACTTAATTCATTGACTTTCATTGTGCAACTTATTTCTTTCATATTGTACTTTTTATAGAAGAATAAATTTGACGTATAGAACGCCATGGCACCTTTTTAATTATGTGATTCTTTATATTATTATTGATATAAAATGTTTTGAATCAAAAAGGAAAATAAAATGCAAATTAGTTCTAGCCCGTGCAGGTGCACGAGTTGTTGACTAGTGGGGTATAGCTTGGAAAATTGTGAATGCCTCTCGCCCTAATAGAGCGTGGTATCCGCTGCTGAACGGGGCCACTTGGAACGTGACCTCCTCGGACCTGTAATTATCCGGCGTGCCGAACACCACATCCAGTGTGATTTTTCCTGTACAGCGTGCTTCCCGACTGGGGATTATTCCTCTAAAGGTTGTGCTGCTTCACTCAATGCGGCTCCAGTCTATCTCCATTTTTCGGAGGGTTTCTCAGAATGAGGTTCAATCCGCTGCCACCGTCCATGAGTACCTTGGTAAGGCGAAGCAAATCCACTATCGGATCGAGGACCAATGCGGCTGGTGCTCGGGCTGTTCGAATTTAGGTTAAATCACTGGCATTAAAGGTAATAGCCGTGTCACCCATGGGTTTATTGTTGCTACTTGGTAGACTTCGCAAGGCTACGGAGTGTTCGCTTCGATATTATTTGATGCGAAAGTCTCAAGACTATTAATACCAGATCGGTATCCTTGGGTTGGTGCTCTAGAGCTAGAAGCTCTTCGCCACTTTTGGCCACTGCCGTAGTATCCAACATGCTCTAAGGCTATGAGTTGGAGTGGCGCCCTCAGATTATGAATTTTACAGGTCCATTGAGCCATCCCTCCGAAGACGGTTCCATGCCCTATAGAGGGTTTTTGCTTTTGGTATTTAACCCGGTGCCTCGCGATGATGGACCCTTTTATTTCGGATGGGGTTGTATTCAAGGCGGATTGTCCCAAAATCTTGATTCGGTTTTCCAGCGCTTTCCATCGCACAGTACTTTCGTACTATGGACGCCAAGTCGGCAAAGCGTGTAATGTCACGTCGACTTATAGCGTTAAGGATCCCGTTGTCCATGCAATTATTGCAGAAGAATGAGATTGCGTCCTCCTCACGGTAGTCCTTTATCCTGTCCATAACCAGGAGGAATCTGGCCCAGTAATGGTGTACTGTTTCTGCGGGCTCTTGCCGAATGTGAGATAGGTCGCTTATGTTTGGGTGGGCGGGTGGAATTAAATCCGGAACCGCGCCCAATCTGAGACTTAAGGGCCAAGGAGCTTCCGAACTTGGAAGGATTCTTGGATGTTGTCCAATGAATCTAGCCCGCTGCCTGACTTTAGGTTCAGGGCTTGAGTGACGTCCTCTCCTCTGCGGGATTCCGGCATGGAGGGATTGGGAATCCGTACGTAGCTAGTCCTTAAGATAGAAGAAGGGTCGCCGTATTGTTCCTCCACCACAGCAATGTGGTGGGTAACCTGGGGAGTGTTAATCTCTCTCAGATCGGGTTTAGGCCCAATCTGATCATAGTCTGTAGCGACTCCCAGGGCAGCGATGCGATCCAAGAGCTCATTTATGGAAGAGAGCTCCATCGGATCTAACTGCTCGGCGAGCTCCAAGTTAACGTGAAGATTGCTTTCGATGACCCGAGTGTTGGGGAACGTTGCAGAAAATTAAAATTTTTTCGACGGTTTCACCAAGATCTATCTTTGAGTTCATCTAAGCAACGAGTTACGAGAGAGAGTTTGCATCTACATACCACTTGTAGATCGAGTACGGAAGCGTTCGAGGGAGTGGTGATGATGAAGACGTTCCCAACATGATTCCGATCACCGATGACCAAGTGCTGAATGGACAGCACCTCCGCGTTCAACACACGTGACGGGATTTACGGCATCTCCTTCGCCTTGATCCAGCAAGGAGGAAGGAGAGGTTGAGGAAGACCACTCCAATGGCAGCACGACGGCGTGATGCGATGGAGGACTGATCTCCGGCAGGCTTCGCCAAGCTCACGCGGAGGAGGAGAGGTGTTGGGAGGGAGGGCTGCGCCTTCAATGGTGTGTGCAGCCCTCCCTCCACCCCTCTATTTATAGGGAAGGAGGAGGGTGCCCCTCTAGATGCATCTAGAGGGGGCGGCGGCCAAGGGAGGGGGCTTGCCTCCCAAGCAAGGGGCGCCTTAGGGTTCCCTCAACCCTAGGCGCATGGGCCAAGGGGAGGGTGCGCCCAGCCCACCAGGGGCTGGCTGCCTCCCACGCAGCCCAAGTGGCCCCGAAGGGGTGGCCCCTCCCGTGGTCCTCCGAACCTTTCGGTGGACCCTCCATAAAACCGATATGACCCAAAACTTTTCCGGTGTCCGCTTGACGACTTCCCATATATAAATCTTTACCTCCGACCATTCCGAACTCCTCGTGACGTCCGGATCTCATCCGGACTCAACAACATTCGTAATCACATACAAGTCTTCCTATTAACCCTAGCGCCACCGAACCTTATGTGTAGACCCTACGGGTTCGGGAGACATGTAGACATGACCGAGACGCTCTCCGTCAATAACCAACAGCGGATCTGGATACCCATGTTGGTTCCTACACGCCTCGATGTTGTCATCGGATGAACCACCATGTCGAGGGTTCAAGCAACCCCGTATGCTATTCCCTTTGTCGACGGTATGTTACTTGCCCGAGACTCGATCGCCGGTATCCCAATACCTCGCTTAGTCTCGTTATCGCAAGTCACTTTACTCGCATCAGAATGCATGATCCCGTGACCGGACACTTGATCACTTTGAGCTCATTATGATGATGCATTACCGAGTGGGCCCAGTGATACCTCTCCGTCATACGGAGTGACAAATCCTCGCCTCGATCCGTGTCAACCCAATGCACACTTTCGGAGATACCGTAATGCACCTTTATAGTCACCCGATTACGTTGTGACGCTTGGTACACCCAAAGCATTCCTACGGTATCCGGAGTTACACGATCTCACGGTCTAAGGAAGAGATACTTGACATTGGAAAAGCTCTAGCAAAACGAACTACACGATCTTTGAGCTATGCTTAGGATTGTCTTGTCCATCACGCCATTCTCCTAATGACGTGATCCCGTTGTCAATGACATCGATGTCCATAGTCGAAACCATGACTATCTGTTGACCAACGAGCTAGTCAACTAGAGGCTTACTAGGACGATTGTAGTCTATGTATTCACACGTATTACGATTTCCGGATAATACAGTTGTAGCATGAATAAAAGACAATTATCATGAACAAGGAAATATAATAATAATGCTTTTATTATTGCCTCTAGGGCATATTTCCAACAGTCTCCCACTTGCACTAGAGTCAATAATCTAGTTACATTGTGATGAATCGAACACCCATAGAGTTCTGGTGTTGATCATGTTTTGCCCGCGAGAGAGGTTTAGTCAACGGATCTGCGACATTCAGATCCGTGTGCACTTTACAAATTTCTATGTCTCCATCTTGAACATTTTCACGGATGGAGTTGAAGCGACGCTGATGTGCCTGGTCTTCTTGTGAAACCTGGGCTCCTTGGCAAGGGCAATAGCTCCAGTGTTGTCACAGAAGAGTTTGATCGGCCCCGACGCATTGGGTATGACTCCTAGGTCGGTGATGAACTCCTTCACCCAAATTGCTTCATGCGCTGCCTCCGAGGCTGCCATGTATTCCGCTTCACATGTAGATCCCGCCACGACGCTCGCTTGCAGCTGCACCAGCCATCGCTCCACCATTCAACATATACACGATCCGGTTTGTGACTTAGAGTCATCAGATCGTGTCGGCTTAGCGCCGACGTAACTCGTTACGACGAGCTCTTCGTCACCTCCATAAACGAGAAACATGTCCTTTGTCCTTTTCGTGTACTTCAGGATATTCTTGACCGCTGTCCAGTTGTTCCTTGCCGGGATTACTTTGGTACCTTCCTACCAAACTTACGGCAAGTTTTCCATCAGGTCTGGTACACAGCATGGCATACATAATAGATCCTATGGCTGAGGCATAGGGATGACACTCATCTCTTCTTTATCTTTTGTCGTGGTCGGGCATTGAGCTGTGCTCAATCTCACACCTTGCAATACAGTGCAAGAACCCTTTCTTGACTGATCCATTTTGAACTTCTTCAAAATCTTATCAAGGTATGTGCTTTGTGAAAGACCTATGAGGCGCCTCGATCTATCTCTATAGATCTTGATGCCTAATATATAAGCAGCTTCTCCAAGGTCCTTCATTGAAAAACACTTGTTCAAGTAGGCCTTAATGTTGTCCAAGAATTCTATATCATTTCCCATCAAAAGTATGTCATCTACATATAATATGAGAAATGCTACAGAGCTCCCACTCACTTTCTTGTAAACGCAGGCTTCTCCATAAGTCTCAGATAAACCCAAACGCTTTGATCATTTCATCAAAGCGAATGTTCCAACTCCGAGATGCTTGCACCAGTCCATAAATGGATCGCTGGAGCTTGCATACTTTGTCAAGATTCTTAGGATCGACAAAACCTCCGGTTGCATCATATACAGCTCTTCCTTAAGATATCCGTTAAGGAACGCTGTTTTGACGTCCATCTGCCATATCTCATAATCATAGTATGCGCAATTGCTAACATGATTCGGATGGACTTAAGCTTCGCCACGGAGAGAAAGTCTCATCGTAGTCAATCCCTTGAACTTGCCGATAACCCTTAGCGACAAGTCGAGCTTTATAGATGGCGACATTACCATCCGCGTCCGCCTTCTTCTTAAAGATCCATTTGTTTTATATCGCTCACGATCATCGGGCAAGTCACCAAAGTCCACACTTTGTTTTCATACATGGATTCTATCTCGGATTTCATGGCTTCTAGCCATTTGTTGGAATCTGGGCCCGCCATCGCTTCTTCATAGTTCAAGGTTCACCGTTGTGTAACAACATGATTTCCGTGAAAGGGTTGCTGCACCACTCAGTGCGGAACGTGTCCTTGTGGACCCACGAGGTTCAATAGCAACTTGATCCAAGTACCTTGATCATCATCATTAATTTCCTCTTGGTTGGTGTAGGCATCACAGAACACTTTCCGAGCTGCACTACTATCCTGTTCAAGAGGTAGTACTTCATCGAAGTTCTACTTTCCTCCCACTTACTTCTTTCGAGAGAAACTCTTTTTCCGTAAAGGTTCCGTTCTTGGCAACAAAGATCTTGCCCTCGGATCTTAAGTAGAAGGTATACCCAATGGTTTCTTTAGGGTATCCTATGAAGACGCATTTTTCCGACTTGGGTTCGAGCTTTTCAGGTTGAAGTTTCTTGACATAAGCATCGCATCCCCAAACTTTTAGAAACGATAGCTTAGGTTTCTTCCCAAACCATAATTCATACGGTGTCGCCTCAACGGACTTAGACGGTGCCCTATTTAAAGTGAATGTAGATGTCTCTAGAGCGATCCCCAAAATGATAGCGGTAAATCAGTAAGAGACATCATAGACCGCACCATATCCAATAGAGTGCGACACGACGCTCGACACACCGTTATTACTGAGGTGTTCCAGCGGCGTTAGTTGTGAAACGATTCCACATTTTCTTAAGTGTGTACCAAATTCGTGACTTAAATATTTTCCTCCACGATCTGATCGTAAGAATTTTATCTTTCGTCACGTTGATTCTCTACTTCATTCTGAAATTCCTTGAACTTTTCAAAGGTCTCAGACTTGTGTTTCATCAAGTAGACATACCCATATCTACTCAAGTCATCTGTGAGAGTGAGAACATAACGATATCCTCCATGAGCCTCAACGCCATTGGACCGCATACATCGGTATGTATGATTTCCAACAAGTTGGTTGCTCGCCCATTGTTCCGAGAACGGAGTCTTGGTCATCTTGCCCATGAGGCATGGTTCGCATGTGTCAAATGATTCATAATCTAAAGACTCCAAAAGTCCATCAGCATGGAGCTTCTTCATGCGCTTGACACCAATGTGACCAAGGCGGCAGTGCCACAAGTATGTGGGACTATCGTTATCAACTTTACATCTTTTGGTATTCACGCTATAAACATGTGTAATACTACGCTCGAGATTCATTAAGAATAAACCATTGACCATCGGAGCATGACCATAAAACATATCTCTCATATAAATAGAACAACCATTATTCTCGGATTTAAATGAGTAGCCATCTCAGATTAAACGAGATCCAGATACAATATTCATGCTCAAACTTGGCACCAAATAACAATTATTAAGGTTCATAACTAATCCCGAGGTAAATGAAGAGGTAGCGTGTCGACGGCGATCACATCGACTGAACCATTCCCGACGCCGCATCGTCACCTCGCCCTTTGCCGCCTCCGCTTATTCCGCAGCTCCCCGCTGTGAGTTACAAATATGAGCAACGGCACCGTATCAAATACCCAGGAGTTACTACGAGTAATCGGTAAAGTACACATCAATTACATGTATATCAAATATACCTTTGGTGTTGCCGCCTTCTTGTCCGCTAAGTATTTGGGGCAGTTCCGCTTCAAAGGACCCTCCCTTGCAATAAAAGCACTCAGCCTCGGTTTGGGTCCATTCTTTGACTTCTTCCCGCAACTTGCTTACGGGCGCGGCAACCTCCTTGCCGCCCTTCTTGAAGTTCTTCTTGCCCTTGCCCTTCTTGAACTTAGTGGTCTTATTGACCATCAACACTTGATGTTCTTTCTTGATTTCAACCTCGGCTGACTTCAGATAGAGAACACTTCAGGAATGGTCTTTACCATCCCCTGCATGTTGTAGTTCATCACAAAGCTCTTGTAGCTTGGTGGGAGCGATCGAGGATTCTGTCAATGACCGCCTCATCGTGGAGGTTAATATTCACTGGGTCATACGGTTGTGCAACCTGCACATCTTCGTAATGTGCTCACCGAAGAACTGTTTTCCTCCATCTTACAACTATAGAACTTGTCGGAGATGTCATATCTCTCGACCCGGCGTGAGCTTGGAAAACAAGTTTCAGCTCCTCGAACATCTCATATGCTCCGTGATGCTCAAAACGCTTTTGGAGCCCCGGTTCTAAGTGTAAAGCATGCCGCACCGAACGAGGGAGTAATCATCAAGACGAGACTGCCAAGCATTCATAATGTCTTGGTTCTTCGGGACGGAGCGCCACCTAGCGGTCCTTCTAGGACATATTGTTTCTGGCAGCTATGAGGATGATCTCAAGTTCCGGACCCAGTCCCTATAGTTGCTGCCGCCATCTTTCAGCTTGGTTTTCTAGGAACGCGTTGAAGTTCAAGTTGACATGAGCGTTGGCCATTTGATCTACAAGACATATTATTCAAAAGTTTTAGACTAAGTTCATGATAATTAAGTTCATCTAATCAAATTATTTAAATGAACTCCCACTCAGATTAGACATCCTCTAGTCATCTAAGTGTTACACGATCCGAGTCGACTAGGCCGTGTCCGATCATCACGGAGACGGACTAGTCATCATCGGTGAACATTCTCATGTTGATCGATCTTCTATACGACTCGTGTTCGACCTTTCGGTCTCCGTGTTCCGAGGCCATGTCTGTACATGCTAGGCTCGCAAGTAAACCCTAAGTGTTTTCGCGTGTGTAAATCTGTCTTACACCCATTGTATGTGAACGTAAGAATCCATCACACCCGATCATCACGTGGTGCTTAGAAGTTTATTTAACTTTAGCAACGGTGCACGCTTAGGGAAACACTTCTTGAAATTGTTGTAAGGATCATCTTATTTACTACCGTCGTTCTAAGTAAACAAGATGTATTAACATAATAAACATCACATGCAATTATATAGTAGTGACATGATATGGCCAATATCATAAAGCTCCATTGATCTCCATCTTCGAGGCTCCATGATCATCTTGTCACCGCATGACACCATGATCTCCATCATCATGATCTCCATCATTGTGCCTCCATGAAGTTGTCACGCCAACGACTACTTCTACTTCTATGGCTAAAGCGCTTAGCAATAAAGTAAAGTAAGTTACATGATGCTCTTCAATGACACGCAGGTCATACAAAATAAAGACAACTCCTATGGCTCCTGCCGTTGTCATACTCATCGACATGCAAGTCGTGATTCCTATTACAAGAACATGATCTCATACATCACAATATGTCATTCATCATTCATCACAACTTGGCCATATCACATCACATGACAATTGCTGCAAAACAAGTTAGACGCCCTCTAATTGTTGTTGCATCTTTTACGTGGCTGCAATTGGGTTCTAGCAAGAACGTTTTCTTACCTACTTAATAACCACAACGTGATCTTGTCAACTTCTATTTACCCTTCATAAGGACCCTTTTCATCGAATCCGCCCAACTAAAGTAGGAGAGACTGACACCGCCAGCCACCTTATGCAACTAGTGCATGTTAATCGGTGGAACCGGTCTCACGTAAGTGTACGTAAGGTTGGTCCGGGCCGCTTCATCCCACAATACCGCGGAAGCAAGATAAGACTAGTAGCGGCAAGTAAATTGACAAGATCCATGCCCACAACTAAATTGTGTTCTACTCATGCAAAAAGAACTACGCATAGACCTAGCTCATGATGCCACTGTTGGGGAACGTTGCAGAAAATTAAAAAAATTTCTACGGTTTCACCAAGATCTATCTATGAGTTCATCTAAGCAACGAGTTACGAGAGAGAGTTTGCATCTACATACCACTTGTAGATCGAGTACGGAAGCTGCTCGAGGGAGTGGTGATGATGAAGATGTTCCCAACGTGATTCCGATCACCGATGACCAAGTGCTGAACGGACAGCACCTCCGCGCTCAACACACGACGGGACGACGGCGCCTCCTTCTGCCTTGATCCAGCAAGGAGGAAGGAGAGGTTGAGGAAGACCACTCCAATGGCAGCACGACGGCGTGATGCAGATGGAGTGACTGATCTCCCAGGGCTTCGCCAAGCTCACGCGGAGGAGGAGAGGTGTTGGGAGGGAGGGCTGCGCTTCAATGGTGTGTGCAGCCCTCCCTCCACCCCCCTATTTATAGGGGAAGGAGGAGGGCGGCCCCCTAGATGCATCTAGAGGGGGGGCGGCGGCCAAGGGAGGGGGCTTGCCCCCAAGCAAGGGGCGCCTTAGGGTTCCCTCAACCCTAGGCGCATGGGCCAAGGGGGGGTGCGCCCAGCCCACCAGGGGCTGGCTGCCTCCCACGCAGCCCAAGTGGCCCCCGAAGGGGTGGCTCCTCCCGTGGTCCTCCGAACCTTTCCGTGGACCTCCATAAAACCGATATGACCCAAAACTTTTCCGTGTCCGCTTGACGACTTCCCATATATAAATCTTTACCTCCGACCATTCCGAACTCCTCGTGACGTCCGGGATCTCATCCGGACTCAACAACATTCGTAATCACATACAAGTCTTCCTATTAAACCTAGCGCCACCGAACCTTATGTGTAGACCCTACGGGTTCGGGAGACATGTAGACATGACCGAGACGCTCTCCGTCAATAACCAACAGCGGATCTGGATACCCATGTTGGTTCCTACACGCCTCGATGTTGTCATCGGATGAACCACGATGTCGAGGGTTCAAGCAACCCCGTGATGCTATTCCCTTTGTCGACGGTATGTTACTTGCCCGAGACTCGATCGCCGGTATCCCAATACCTCGCTTAGTCTCGTTATCGCAAGTCACTTTACTCGCATCAGAATGCATGATCCCGTGACCAGACACTTGATCACTTTGAGCTCATTATGATGATGCATTACCGAAAGGGCCCAGTGATACCTCTCCGTCATACGGAGTGACAAACCTCGCCTCGATCCGTGTCAACCCAATGACACTTTCGAGATACATGTAATGCACCTTTATAGTCACCCAGTTACGCCATGACGCTTGGTACACCCAAAGCATTCCTACGGTATCCGGAGTTACACGATCTCACGGTCTAAGGAAGAGATACTTGACATTGGAAAAGCTCTAGCAAAACGAACTACACGATCTTTGAGCTATGCTTAGGATTGTCTTGTCCATCACGCCATTCTCCTAATGACGTGATCCCGCTTGTCAATGACATCCGATGTCCATAGTCGAAACCATGACTATCTGTTGACCAACGAGCTAGTCAACTAGAGGCTTACTAGGGACGATTATAGTCTATGTATTCACACGTGTATTACGATTTCGGATAATACAGTTGTAGCATGAATAAAAGACAATTATCATGAACAAGTAAATATAATAATAATGCTTTTATTATTGCCTCTAGGGCATATTTCCAACACCGAGAAGTCATCGTCGCGCTGGCGGCGCCTAACAGGCGGTCATAAGAAAACCGCTTAGCCGGAGAGTTTGGCCGACACCCAAAGCTTCTTTAGTAACAAAGGCCGCCTTTTAAAGACGGATGAGGCATCCTTTTTGACGGCGATTTACACGAGGAACTCTCAATGAAAGCACCAATGTCGGTGTTTAAATCGGCGGATCTTGAGTAGGGGGTCCCGAACTGTGCGCCTAGGCGGATGGTAACAGGAGACAAGGGACATGATGTTTTTACCCAGGTTCGGGCCCTCTCGATGGAGGTAAAACCCTACTCCTGCTTGATTAATATTGATGATATGGGTAGTACAAGAGTAGATCTACCACGAGATCGAGAGGCTAAACCCTAGAAGCTAGCCTATGGTATGATTGTTGTTCGCCCCACGGACTAAAACCCTCCGGTTTATATAGGAACCGAATAGGGTTAGGTTTACAGAGTCGGTTACAATGGTAGGAGATCTACATATCCGATCGCCAAGCTTGCCTTCCACGCCAAGGAAAGTCCCATCCGCACACGGGACAAAGTCTTCAATCTTGTATCTTCATAGTCCGTGAGTCCGGCAAAGGTCATAGTCCGCTCTATCCGGACACCCCTAATCCAGACTCCTCAAGAAGCATGAGAGTTTGTAGCATAACCAAAAATATGCCCTCATAAGCTCTAGCCTCAAATTTACACAACCAACACCTTTCTTGAGAATGAAACACTTACACCCGAAAGTACTTGAGTTTGGGCTTGTTACCGGTGAGTATCTCATATGGAGTCTTGTTCAATACCATGCGGAGATAGAGCCGATTGGATGCATGACATGCGGTGTTGATGGCTTCGGCCCAAAAGTTGTATGGAGACTTGAACTCCGCCATCATGGTTCTTCCCGCATCGTTCAGTTCTTTCTCTCCGCAACACCGTTTTGTTGAGGGGTGTAAGGTGCAGAATATTGATGCTTGATCCCCTCATCACTAAGGAACTCATCCAAGGTGTAGTTCTTGAACTCGGTGCCGTTGTCACTTCTTATTGTCAAGATCTTTGCATTGTGTTGACGTTGGGCTTCATTTGCAAAGTAAATGACGATTTGTTGGGTCCCGCTCTTCCTCTTGAAGAAATACACCAAAGTGTATCTTGAATAGTCATCCACAATCACCAAGCAATACTTCCTACCCCCAAGACTATCAAAGGATGGAGGCCCAAAGAGATCCAAATGAAGGAGCTCCAAAGGCCTCTTCGAGTAAATGATAGTCGTGGGAGGGTGAGCCTTCTCATGTAGCTTTCCTTCGATACAGGCACTGCAAGCACGATCTTTAGCAAAACTAACAATTCGTTAGTCCACGGACATGGTCCCCCTTGAGAAGACTTTGCAAAGATCTGAAGGAAATATGCCCTAGAGGCAATAATAAAGTTATTATTTATTTCCTTATATCATGATACATGTTTATTATTCATGCTAGAATTGTATTACCCGGAAACATAATGCATGTGTGAATACATAGACAAACAGGTTGTCACTAGTATGCCTCTACTTGACTAGCTCGTTGATCAAAGATGGTTATGTTTCCTAGCCATAGACATGAGTTGTCATTTGATTAACGGGATCACATCATTAGGAGAATGATGTGATTGACATGACCCATTCCGTTAGCTTAGCACATGATCGTTTAGTATGTTACTGTTGCTTTCTTCATGACTTATACATGTTCCTATGACTATGAGATTATGCAACTCCTGCCATCAAGGAACACTTTGTGTGCTACCAAACGTCACAATGTAACTGGGTGATTATAAAGGAGCTCTACAGGTGTCTCCAAAGGTACTTGTTGGGTTGGCGTATTTCGAGATTAGGATTTGTCACTCCGATTGTCGGAGAGGTATCTCTGGGCCCTCTCGGTAATGCACATCACTTAAGCCTTAGAAGCATTGCAACTAATGAGTTAGTTATGGATTATGTATTATTGTACGAGTAAAGAGATTGAACTAAGTATTGAGATACCGACGGTCGAATCTCGGGAAAGTAACATACCGATGACAAAGGGAACAACGTATGTTGTTATGCGGTTTGACCGATAAAGATCTTCATAGAATATGTAGGAGCCAATTTGAGCATCCAGGTTCCGCTATTTGTTATTGACCGAAACAGTTCTAGGTCATGTCTACATAGTTCTCGAACCCGTAGGGTCCGCACGCTAAGGTTTCGATGATGCTTATATTATGAGTTTATGAGTTTTGATGTACCAAAGTTTGTTCGAGTCCCGGATGTGATTACGGACATAACGAGGAGTCTCAAATGGTCGAGACATGAAGATTGATATATTGACGACTATATTCGGACATCGGAATGGTTCCGGGAGTTATCGGATATATACCGGAGTACCGGGGGGTTACTGAACCCTCCGAGGTTAATGGGCCTCATGGGCCCAAAGTGGTGGAAGAGGAGAGGCGGCCAAGGGGCAGCCACGCAGCCCTCCCCCCCAAGTCCGAATTGGACAAGGAGGGGGGCGGCGCTCCCCTTTTCCTTTCCTCCCCTCTCTCCTTCCCTCTCCTCTCCTACTCCAACAAGGAAGGGAGGGAGTCCTACTCCCGGTGGGAGTAGGACTCCTCCTGGCGCGCCTCCTTCTGGCCAGCTGCACCTCCCCCCTTGCTCCTTTATATACGGGGGCAGGGGGCACCCTAGAGACACAACAATTGATCCCTTGGGTGATGGGTATAGTTTTGAGGGCGGTGGGTGTCATGTGGCTTTGATTAGCAAAGAGCTGGCATCCGACGCATCTGCCCGGGCCGTCGGCCAATAAAATCCTGTACGGAAGGCCTTTCCTACAAGGGCCCGAGCTGCGGCGTGGTGCCCGCCGAGTCCGGCATGTATTTCAGCCAGAAGATTCCGCCCTTCCTCTTCGGAGATACACCTTTGAAGGACTCTGGTTGTGCTTTTCTTATAAAGCTCTCCTCATGGACTTTGTAGGCTTTAGATCTCCGCACTATGCAGCGGGCCTCATTTTGGTCCTCAGGGAGTTCCTGCCTGGTTAGGTAGGCTAGGAATGGTTCTGTCCACGGGGCAATGACTGCCATTATTACATGGGCTGAGGGTGTTATTTCATCGGTAGAACCACCAACTGTGTCGTAATGTTTGGTGTGGGCAAGGCGGTTGGGTCCGGGTTGTTATTTCCGACTCTCCTCCCATAATACGGATGGCTTGAACAACCTCTCTAGGAAGATGTTTGGGGGACAGCATCGCGCTTAGCGCCGGCGCGTACAACACGCTCTGCTGCCTGGTTGTTATCCCGGCTATATGGTGAAATTGGGGCCCTCAAACCGAGCTGACATTTTAGGACGGCATTGTGATAGGCTGCCATTTTCGGATCCTTGGCATCAAAGTTCCATTTATTTGGGATATCGCGAGGTTCAATCCTCGCGCACCTCTAGGCGTTGAATGCCCATGGAGACCGCCATCCGGAGACCATGTAGAAGGGCCTCAGATTCGCTGCATTGTTGGAGTCCGATACATTATCTCGAGTACGATGAACTATATCTCTGGTTGGGGACGCCGAACGACGCCAGCTCCCTGTGCCAGCCAACATTTTGGAGCCGTTGAAGTGCATTATCCAGTTGGAATATGTGACGACTTTTTAGGGAGTTCGCTTCGTCCATTCGGGCATTTAAGTCGGCCAAAACCTGCGATTTAATGGCTCTGCGTGGCTTATAGGTTATGTCGAACAGAGGAGCTCAATGGCCCATTTGGCAATCCGCCCGTCGCGTCACGGGTTGTTTATAATGTCGTTAAGGGTACTTCGAGGCTACTGTTATTGAACACTCTTGAAAGTAGTGTCGCAGCTTCCGGATGCCATAAACACCACGACGCTATCTTTTGATAATGCGGTACCGTGACTTGCATGGAGTTAGGACAGTGGACACGAGTAAACTGGTTTTTGAAGAGGGAACTTGTGTCCGTCGTTCCTCGCTCGACAACGAGCACCGAGCTTACAACTTGATGAGTTGGTGCGATGTATAATAGCATTGGTTCGCCCATGTTGGGCGCGCCAGGACCGGTTTGTTTCAATATGGCTTTTATTTCTTCGAGTCCGCCGTATGCATCCGCCCACCAAGTGTTCGTGCGCCGGAGGAGGCGATAAAGGGTAATGCCTTTCTCCCAAACGGAGATAAAGCGCTTAGAGCCGCCACGCATCCAAATAATTTTTGTATTTGTTTGAGGTCTTTGGGATATCCAATTGTGACAGAGCTCGGATCTTGGCTGGGTTTGCTTCAATTCCTCTACCAGATACAATGAAGCCCAAGAGCTTTCCGCTGGTACCAAAACGATTTTTCCGGGTTGAGCTTAATGTCATATGTTCGGATATTATCGAATGTGAGCCTCAAGTCGCCTACTAGAGTTTCGACGTGCTTGCTTTTGACGACCACATCGTCTACGTATGCCTCCACTGTTATGCCGATCTGGTTTGCCAGACATGTCTGAATCATGCGCTGATATGTTGCGCCGGCGTTTTTGAGCCCGAAGGGCATTGTGTTGAAGCAGAATGGGCCGATGGAGTGATGAATGCCGCTATGGCTTGGTCAGGCTCTGCCATCTTAATTTGGTGGTAGCCGAGTATGCGCCGAGGAAACACAATGGATCGTAACCTGCGGTAGCGCCAATGATTTGATCGATGCGGGAGGGGAAGGATCCTTTGGGCAAGCCTTGTTGAGGTCCTTGAAATCGATTTACGTGCGCTTAGGATTTGTCCTTCTTGGTACCATCACCCAGTTTCTTTGCTAGCCTGTCCGGATGTTTTATATCTCCGATAAATCCGCCTCCAATAGTTTGGCTAGCTCCTCTCCCATGGCCTGTCTCTTGGGTTCGGAGAAACGCGAAGAGCCTGTTTGATCGGCTTGAATCCTTCTAGGATGTTTAGGCTGTGCCGGGCCAGCCATGGGATTCCCTGGCATGTCCAAGGGTGCCGTGCAAAATGTCTCAATTTTCACGTAGGAATTCTCTTAGTGCGGTGTCTACATCGGGATTTAATTGTGCCCCGATGGAGGCCGTTTTTGTAGGGTCCGTTAGATGGACTTGGAATTTGACTATTTCATCCGCTGGTTTGAAGGAAGTGGACTTGGATCTCTTATCGAGTATCACATGTCCCTATTCACCGGAGCGCAGCGCAGTTGAGTTCCTCGGCCGCTAGGGTTTTGATAGTGCCTCAAGGGCCGCAAGGCGGCTGTCTTATTTTCGCTGGAGTGCTATGTCCGGTCACTAGCAAGAGTGATGATTCCGCTGGGCCCGGCATTTTGAGCTTCATGTACCCATAATGGGGTATAGCTTGGAAAATTGTGAATGCCTCTCGCCTCTAATAGAGCGTGGTATCCGCTGCTGAACGGGGCCACTTGGAACGTGACCTCCTCGGACCTGTAATTATCCGCGCGTGCGAACACCACATCCAAAGGTGATTTTTCCTGACAGCGTGCTTCCGATCGGGATTATTCCTCTAAAGGTTGTGCTGCTTCACTCAATGCGGCTCCAGTCTATCTCCATTTTTCGGAGGGTTTCTCAGAATGAGGTTCAATCCGCTGCCACCGCCCATGAGTACCTTGGTAAGGCGAAAGCCGCCCACTATCGGATCGACGACCAATGCGGCCGGTGCTCGGGCTGTTCGAATTTAGGTTCGCCACGGCATTAAAGGTAATAGCCGTGTCACCCATGGGTTTATTGTTGCTACTTGGTAGACTTCGCAAGGCTACGGAGTGTTCGCTTCCGATATTATTTGATGCGAAAGTCTCAAGACTGTTAATACCGCATCGGTATCCTTGGTTGGTGCTCTAGAGCTAGAAGCTCTTCGCCACTTTTGGCCACCTGCCGTAGTATCCAACATGCTCTAAGGCTATGAGTTGGAGTGGCGCCTCAGATTATGAATTTTACAGGTCCATTGAGCCATCCCTCCAAAGACGGTTCCATGCCCTATAGAGGGTTTTTGCTTTTGGTATTTAACCTAGGTGCCCGTGATGATGGACCCTTTTATTTCGGATCGGGTTGTATTCAAGGCTGGATTGTCCCAAAATCTTGATTCGGTTTTCCAGCGCTTCCATCGCACAAGATTTTCAGATTATGGACGCCAAGTCGGCAAAGCGTAATGTCACGCCGACTTATAGCGTTAGGATCCCGTTGTCCATGCAATTATTGCAGAAGAATGAGATTGCGCCCTCCTCACGGTAGTCCTTTATCCTGTCCATAACCAGGAGGAATCGCCCAAGAATGGTGTACTGCTTTCATGGGCTCTTGCCGAATGTGAGATAGGTCGCTTATGTTTGGGTGGGCGGGTGGAATTAAATCCGGAACCGCGCCCAATCTGAGACTTAAGGGCCAAGGAGCTGAACTTGGAAGCTTGGATTCTTGGATGTTGTCCAATGAATCTAGCCCGCTGCCCGACTTTAGGTTCGTGGCTTGAGTGACGCCCTCCTCTCAAGGGAATCCGCATGGAGGGATTGGGAATCCGGACGTAGCTAGTCCTTAAGATAGAAGAAGGGTCGCCAGATTGTTCCTCCACCACAGCAATGTGGTGGGTAACCCGGGAGTTAATCTCTCTCGATCGGGTTTAGGCCCAATCTGATCATAGTCCTGAGCGACTCCTGTGGCAACGATGCGATCCAAGAGCTCATTTAAGGAAGAGAGCTCCATCGATCTAACTGCTCGTTGAGCTCCAAGTTAACGTGAAGATTGCTTTCGGCGACCCGAGAAGTCATCGTCGCTGGCGCCGAACAGCGGTCATAAGAAAACCGCTTAGCCGAGAGTTTGGCCGACACCCAAAGCTTCTTTAGCAACAGTGCCGCCTTTTAAAGACGGATGAGGCATCCTTCCGACGGTGACGACATAGAGGAACTATCAATGAAAGCACCAATGTCGGTGTCAAAATCGGTGGATCTCGAGTAGGGGTCCCGAATGCAAGGCCTAGGCGGATGCTAACAGGAGACAAGGGACATGATGTTTTTACCCAGGTTCGCCCTCTCGATGGAGGTAAAACCCTACTCCCGCTTGATTAATATTGATCATATGGGTAGTACAAGAGTAGATCTACCACGAGATCAGAGAGGCTAAACCCTAGAAGCTAGCCTATGGTATGATTGTTGTTCGTCCTACGGACTAAAGCCCTCCGGTTTATATAGGCACCGAATAGGGTTAGGGTTACACAGAGTCGGTTACAATGGTAGGGGATCTACATATCCAGATCGCCAAGCTTGCCTTCCACGCCAAGGAAAGTCCCATCCGGACACGGGACGTAAGTCTTCAATCTTGTATCTTCATAGTCCAGAGTCCGGCAAAGGTCATAGTCCGCCTATCCGACACCCCTAATCCAGACTCCTCAAGAAGCATGAGAGTTTGTAGCATAACCAACAAATATGCCCTCATAAGCTCTAGCCTCAAATTTAGACAACCGAACACCTTTCTTGAGAATGAAACACTTACACCCGAAAGTACTTGAGGTTGGGCTTGTTACCGGTGAGTATCTCATATGGAGTCTTGTTCAAGACCATGCAGAGGTAGAGCCGATTGGATGCATGACATGCGGTGTTGATGGCTTCGGCCCAAAAGTTGTATGGAGACTTGAACTCCGCCATCATGGTTCTTCCCGCATCCATCAACGTTCGATTCTTTCTCTCCGCAACACCGTTTTGTTGAGGGGTGTAAGGTGCAGAATATTGATGCTTGATCCCCTCATCACTAAGGAACTCATCCAAGGTGTAGTTCTTGAACTCGGTGCCGTTGTCACTTCTTATTGTCAAGATCTTTGCATTGTGTTGACGTTGGGCTTCATTTGCAAAGTAAATGATGATTTGTTGATCTCGCTCTTCCTCTTGAAGAAATACACCAAAGTGTATCTTGAATAGTCATCCACAATCACCTGCTAATATTTCCTACCCCCAAGACTATCAAAGGATGGAGGCCCAAAGAGATCCAAATGAAGGAGCTCCAAAGGCCTCTTCGAGTAAATGATAGTCGGGAGGGTGAGCTTTCTCATGTAGCTTTCCTTCGACATAAAAGTAATCGCAAGCACGATCTTTAGCAAAACTAACATTCATTAGTCCACGGACATGGTCCCCTTGAGAAGACTTTGCAAAGATCTGAAGGAAATATGCCCTAGAGGCAATAATGAAGTTATTATTTATTTCTTATATCATGATACATGTTTATTATTCATGCTAGAATTGTATTAACCGAAACATAATGCATGTGTGAATACATAGACAAACAGGTTGTCACTAGTATGCCTCTACTTGACTAGCTCGCTGATCAAGGATGGTTATGTTTCTAGCCATAGACATGAGTTGTCATTTGATTAATGGGATCACATCATTAGGAGAATGATTTGATTGACATGACCCATTCCGTTAGCTTAGCACACGATCGTTTAGTATGTTACTGTTGCTTTCTTCATGACTTATACATGTTCCTTTGACTATGAGATTATGCAACTCCTGCTAATCGGAGGAACACTTTGTGTGCTACCAAACGTCACAATGTAACTGGGTGATTATAAAGGAGCTCTACAGGTGTCTCCAAAGGTAATTGTTGGGTTGGCGTATTTCGAGATTAGGATTTGTCACTCCGATTGTCGGAGAGGTATCTCTGGGCCCTCTCGGTAATGCACATCACTTAAGCCTTGCAAGCATTGCAACTAATGAGTTAGTTATGGATGATGTATTACAAGACGAGTAAAGAGACTTGCCAAGAATGAGATTGAACTAAGTATTGAGATACCGACGGTCGAATCTCGGGAAAGTAACATACCGATGACAAAGGGAACAACGTATGTTGTTATGCGGTTTGACCGATAAAGATCTTCATAGAATATGTAGGAGCCAATATGAGCATCCAGGTTCCGCTATTGGTTATTGACCGTAAACAGTTCTAGGTCATGTCTACATAGTTCTCGAACCCGTAGGGTCCGCACGCTTAAGGTTTCGATGACAGTTATATTATGAGTTTATGAGTTTTGATGTACCAAAGTTTGTTTGGAGTCCCGGATGTGATTACGGACATAACAAGGAGTCTCGAAATGGTCGAGACATGAAGATTGATATATTGGACGACTATATTCGGACATCGGAATGGTTCCGGGAGTTATCGGATATATACCGGAGTACCGGGGGGTTACCGGAACCCCTCCGGAGGTTAATGGGCCTCATGGGCCCAAAGTGGTGGAAGAGGAGAGGCGGCCAAGGGGCAGCCAGCAGCCCTCCCCCCCAAGTCCGAATTGGACAAGGAGGGGGCGGCGCCCCCCTTTTCCTTTCCTCCTCTCTCTCCTTCCCTCTCCTCTCCTACTCCAACAAGGAAGGGAGGGAGTCCTACTCCCGGTGGGAGTAGGACTCCTCCTGGGGCGCCTCCTTCTGGCCGGCCGCACCTCCCCCCTTGCTCCTTTATATACTGGGGCAGGGGGGCACCCTAGAGACACAACAATTGATCCCTTGGATCTCTTAGCCGTCTGCGGTGCCCCCCTCCACCATAGTCCTCGATAATATTGTAGCGGTGCTTAGGCGAAGCCCCGCGACGGTAGAACATCAAGATCGCCACCACGCTGTCAGGTCGACGGAACTCTCCCCAACATTCTATCGGATCGGAGTCCGGGATCGCCATCAGCTGAACGTGTGCTAGAACTCGGAGGTGCCGAGTTTCGTGCTTGATCGGTCGGGCCGTGAAGACGCACGACTACATCAACCGCTGCTTTTATAGCGCCCGCTTTTGGTCTACGAGGTACGTGGACAACACTCTCCACTCGCTGCTATGCATCACCATGATCTTGCGGTGCGAGGATTTTTTTGAAATTACTACGTTCCCCAACAGTGGCATCCGAGCCTGGTTTTATGCGTCATATGCACGAGTAGAACACAAGTGAGTTGTGGGTGATATAAGTCATACTGCTTACCAGCATGTCATACACTACCAAAAAAAAGACACATCCGTGGCATTTTGGGCCGAACGAAAAAAAATTCTGTCATACATATGACACTTCTATGACGATAATTGTGATAGAACCCGGTATCATCATAGATGTGGTGGGCTCCTACTTCTATTACAAAAAATCATGACAGAAAATGGGCTTTTCGTCCTGGGCGGGCCGGAGACGCAGCTGCATGACATTCTTTGGGCCGCCCATGACGAAAAAACCGTGGTAGAAGCGAGGGTAGGAAAATTTCGGGAGTTGCGGTTACGGTGGGAGGTCGGGGCCGAAGCGATGCGTGTTCCTCTCGTGACACGCGACGCTGTGTGTGCGAGGCGCTATTCTAATCAACCCGAAGCGAGGCTTTGGGCTCTAACTGAACCCGAGCGATTGACCGCAGCTACGATTATTGAACCCGAGCGATCGATCGATGGCTGTTAATCGAACCCGATGGAGCGATTCTTCGCCACTGCTGCTAATCAAGCCGATCGATTGATGAACAAAGTGAGCATTGCGGGGGGTTGATACGCTCCAACGATCTATAATTTTTGATTGCTCCATGGTCGTTTATCTACTGTTTTGGACTATATTGGGCTTTATTTTCCACTTTTATATTATTTTTTGGACTAACCTATTAACCGGAGGCCCAGCCCAGAATTGTTGTTTTTTGCCTATTTCATTGTTTCAAAGAAACAGAATATCAAACGGAATGAAACCTTCGGGAACGTGATTTTCCCACAGAACGTGATCCAGGGGACTTGGACCCTACCCAAGGAACAAAGAGGTGGTCACGAGGGAGGGGGGCGCTTCTTGGGCGCGCGCCTCACCTCGTGGGCCCCTGTTGCTCCACCGACGCATTCTTCCTCCTATATATACCCACGCACTCGACAGATCAAATACGGAGCCAAAACCTAATTCCACCGCCGCAACTTTCTCAGATCCACGAGATCCCATTTTGGGGCCTGTTCCGAGTTCACGGAGGGGGCATCCACCATGGAGGGCTTCTACATCATCACCATAGCCTCCGATGAAGTGTGAGTAGCTTACCTCAGACCTTCGGGTCCATAGTTAGTAGCTAGATGGCTTTTCTCTTTTGGATCTCAATACAATGTTCTCCCCTCTTTGTGGAGATCTATTCGATGTAATCTTCTTTTTGCGGTGTGTTTGTTGAGATCGATGAATTGTGGGTTTATGATCCAGCTTATCTATGAATAATATTTGAATCTTCTCTGAATTCTTTTATGTATGATTGAGTTATCTTTGCAAGTCTCTTCAAATTATCCGCTTGGTTTGGCCAACTAGATTGGTAGTTCTTGCAATGGGAGAAGTGCTTAGCTTTGGGTTCAATCTTGTGGTGTCCTTTCCCAAAGGATGTAAGGGCAGCAAGGCACTTATTGTATTGTTTCCATCGAGGATTAAAAGATGGGGTTTTATCATATTGCATGAATTTATCCTCTACATCATGTCATCTTGCTTAGGCGCTACTCTGTTTTTAACTTAATACTCTAGATGCATGCTGGATAGCTGTTGATGAGTGGAGTAATAGTAGTAGATGCACAATCGCTTCGATCTACTTGTCTCGAAGTGATGCCTATATACATGATCATACCTAGATATACTCATAACTATGCTCAATTCTATCAATTGCTCAACAATAATTTGTTCACCCACCGTAGAATACTTATGCTCTTGAGAGAAGCCACTAGTGAAACCTATATGGCCGGTGAAGGAAATATGCCCTAGAGGCAATAATAAAGTGTAAGTGCATCTAGTGCCCTTAGTGATTTTGGTGTATTGAAGACTTATAGGTTAAGTAACTAATGCGCTTGTGAGTGTACACAGGTCTATAAGTCTATGAGGAGTTTGATATTTACAGAGAAAGTCGAATTCTTTAAAATGAATTTCTTCATCTCAAGAATTTGATATTTCAAGACTTTCTCAAGACTTTGAAAGTGAAGAAATTGGTGTGATTCTCAAGACTTGGTATTCGCTGAGGAATATGAAGCGTGAAGACTTTTGTTTTCGTAGTTTCATTTTCTTTCTTGAGTCATAGGAAACACCGATCGTTAAAGGGGTCGAGGAAATACTAAGGAAAAATTTCCATTTGATGCTCAACTCAAAATCCTCACCTACCAATCCCTTCGAGTGAAGCCTTTGAAATCTCATACAGTTCAGTTAATTTCTTCAAAGGATGTAGACGAAGCTCTTCCGGTCACCGAGGAATTTGTTCGATCGAGGAGTTAGGAATTCGCCATGCGAATTGCCTACACAAAGGAGGAACATGATAGCCCCGAGGAATTTGATGTTCCAACTTCCGACTGTCTGTGCAAGGCCACCGTCCCTAAATATCTCCACCTAACGGTCATATCATTTAAGGGCATTTATGTCTTATCATGTCGGGCTGCTCCCGAGGCTATAAATAGCCACTTCACAACCACTAGTTGGTTGGCTGCTCCGAGAGAACTTGACACTTGTCATTTGAGAGCAACCCATCCTCCGAGGACTTTGAGCGAAAATCATCAAGTGAGGAAAACCCAAAGTGAGGAAAACCCAAAACCAAACCCCAACAAACCCAAAGTGATTGAGCATCATCAAGAAATTGATCCCGTGGATCCGACGCTTTTACCTTTGAAGACTGTGCTTCTTCCAGACGGTTAGGCGCCAAGGTCTAGAGCATCCAAGAGGAATTGTGGATTGCCGAGTGACCAAGTATGTGAAGGTTTGGAAGTCGCTCAAGACTTACCACGAGTGATTGGACGAGGTCTGCGTGGCCTTAGTTCAAGGAGAATACGGTGAGGACTTGGTGTCCCGAGCTGCGTGCTCAGCGATCGGGTGTCCGGATCATGCGGTCCTCGAGTTTAAATACTCACCGCCCAACCAGACGCATAACCGAGACAGCAGCTTGGAACTGGTCTACCAAATCATTGTCTTCACCAACCTAATCTGGTTCTATTTCCTCAACCCTTTCATTTCCTCATTATCGTGTTGAGTGTTTGTCATATCTGTGTTTGAAGACTTTGATCAAGACTTTCTCAATTTCCTCGCTCAATTTCTTCACCTGTTTGTCTTCATTTTGTGTTATCCCGTGATTACGCTTTCAGACTCGTGATTGTCTTCATTTCATCATGATGACTATGCTTGTAATCTGTTATGCTTACTTCTGAGTACTTATTCCGCTGCATGTATTTCTTCGCTAAGGAATTTCTCACCGCAAATTCCTCAAGAAGAATTTGTAATATTCATAAAATCGCTTATTCACCCCCTCTAGTCGATATAACGACTTTCAATTGGTATCGAGCAAGGTACTCCCTTGTTCTCGTGTGATTTTGGTTTAACCACCGAGTTTTAGTTATGTCGACCGCAGTATGATCAAGGTCTCAGCAGGTGTCCTACCTTCGATGGGACGGACTACCCCATCGAAGAACAAAATGCTAATGCATCTTGAAGCAATTGACAACGATCTTTGGTATGTTGTGACAAAAGGTGTTTCCTCACCACACCCTCTCCGAATGATGCTGATGTGAAGAGATTCAAGCAACTCGATTCTCAAGCTTAAGAATATCATATGTGGCCATCCGAGCAAAGGTCAATATGGAAGAGTGAGTGCTTTGGAATCTGCTAAACTCATCCGGGACAGGCTGTCCAAAGTAATGAAGGTGTTTCAACTCAACGTGACTCTCGAGTTGATGTTCTTCGAATCTCTTCAACCGCTTCAAAAGACTCGACAACTAAAATGTTCAACAAACCTTCGATCGCCTTCACCGACATCTCAAATGAGCTTCAAGCACTGGTGCCACCGACATCACCGACCATGAGGTGGTGAAGAAATTGCTAAGATCGCTTGATTCCTCATTTGACACTGCACCGATGATACAAGAACGAGCTGACTATAAGTCTCTTGATCCCGCTGATATCCTCGAAAGGCTAAATACTCACGAAGTTCCAGCTTGCTCAAAAGAGAGATCTCTATGGTTCGCTATGGAAGAACACGCGCCTCAAGGCCAAGGCTGAATCTGAATCGAGAGTGAAGACTCGCTAGTAGCCTTGGAGACCTCAAGAATTTGGCCAGAGCTAGCATCGCCAGAAGAAATTCCAGAAATTCACAAGACGTGGTCGTTTTGGAAAATCCTCAAAAGCAGTGATTCCTCATCTAGTGACTATAAGCGAAGACTTTGCCACAAATGCAAGAAACCTGGTCACTATATCCAAGATTGTCCTCGTGGGAAAAGGAATTGAAGAAGAAGAAACACAAGGATTACAGCCTCGATGACGTGAAGAAGAAGAAGAAATCATCAAAATCTTCATCATCAAAATCCTCAAAGCCTTCTCTCACAAGAAGAGCAGCTCCAAAAGGCTCTGCATTCATTGGCAAGGAAATGGACTCAAGCTGAATCGAGGAAAATGAGGAAGAGGAGGAGTCTCAAGAACCAACTGTGTGGCTAGTCCGGCTCTTGCTATCGCTTACGCCAGCAAATCCATCTTCAACATCAAGAAAATGACTCACCAACAAACCTGATGAGGAAAATGATGACTACGCCCCACCTATTGCTTCATGGCAAAAGGTGCCAAGGTACTCAATTACACCTCCTCCAATCTAGTGAAAATGAATCGATGAGGATCTCAAGCCCAGCTACTCTAAACTTGCTAAGATTGCTATAAACAACAAAGGACTTTTGAAAAGTTCAAATCATGCTAGATAAAAGTGATGATATGTTAGGTGAAGAATGGATCGCACTCAAGCCCTAAATCGAAAATCTTCAAAAGTTCGCCTAGGCTTGACAGCTTTTCAAGGTCATCATAACACTCTCTTATCTCGATCATGAGAAACTTTCTTATGAATTTCTTCAAAGAAAGCAAGATCTTGAGAAGCTAAGAGCGAAGTTATGAAGATCTTCGTAGGAGCGCGATTCATTACTTGCTCAACAAATCAGCGCTCTCAAGAAGAATTTGTTCCTCCATGTTTAAAGTGCATTGAACGTGAAATTGCTAATTCTTCACCGAATGTTCAAATGCTTCAACTGTTATAAATTCTTCACCTGCCTCGCTATCACTAATTCTCACCGAGGACATTGCTAGTATCACCGACGATGCAGGGTTGAAGGAATTGTACATGACAGCATGTACAAAAGCCTCAAAGGGCATCGACTCTTTGTGATGTGCTTAAAAGCAAATTCTCAACAGTAAACCCTAGGAAAGAGGGTATTGCCTTTGAGAGGAAACTCAATGTCGATGGAACATATCGAAGCCCGAGCAAGATCCCAAAACCTCATGGGTTACTGCAAAGGGACCTCCATTGATCCATCTACCTTATCTGGTTTTACATGTGAATTTCCTCATTTCGATGATGAGTCATTTGACTCAAACTATAAACTGTTCAAAAATCAGAATGGTGAAGTATTTGCTAGATATGTTGGCACTAATCGCAGAACGGTCCCCTATGAAGGAAATCTGGGTTCCCAAGAAATGTCTTGAAAGTCTTCAGTGAATGTCCTCATGACACCACCGTGAAGAAAAGGAACCCCTGATCAAATTCTTCATATGGACAAAATTCTTCTTATGGATCCAAGTCCTCATACGGACCAAATTCCTCACATGGATCAAATTCTCAAAAGGATCAAAGTCCTCATATGATTATCATCGTATAATAACTCGTTTCGCAGGTAGAGCTAAGGGCTATGAATATGTGCATTATTCTTCAAACCATTATGTCCATAAGTCCTCAAGAATTTCTCCGCTTATTCATATGCTTACCCTAACCCTCTTATGTGAAACGAAATGGTTTGGCCTCTATGCCACAATTCTCATATGGTGCTCGCAGAATGATGAACTCTTTGCCACCCCTTCGATGTGGGTGGTGAAGAAAAGAACTAATCTCTTCAGAGGTCAGGTCTCCCGACGTGCCTCAACGTCTCAAGAATTTGTCGGGGCCCGACAAAATGCTCGAAAGGACGCAGCTAATCATGATGAAATGAACTTTCATTTCACACGCCCTCATACCGCTTATCTAAATACTCGATCGATGAAATTCATCCGATGAACTTGACATCATATTCTTCATCGATGAAGTATATGAGATCGTAAGTTGTACTAATTCATCCGCAGGATGATCAACCCAAAGCCACCGAGTGGGTTCTCGATAGTGGATGTACAAATCACATGACCGGTGACAAGAATCTATTGATGGATGCTCCCTTATCACCGCCACATCTCAAGCATATCATCTTTGGCCGACAAAGGCAAAAGTCGTATTGGGACTTGGTAAGGTTGCTATCTCTAAGGACATGCACATGGACAAAGTCATGCTTGTTGAGTCTTTAGGATATAACCTCATGTCAGCCTCAATGCTTTGTGATCTTGATATGGTTGTTATCTTTGGCAAGTATCGCTGTGTTGTGCTTATGGAAGCCGACAATTCCAAAGTCTTCAAGGCTTTAGGAGAGGAGACTTGTATATTGTAGATTTTTCCACAGACCACAACCAGCCGTGTGTCTACTTGCAAAAGCTTCGTAGGCTGGCTATGGCATCGACGACTTGGTCACGCAGGCATGAGGAATTTGCACACACTTCATAAGAAGAAGCATGTCATTGGCATTGAGAATGTCAAATTCCTCAAGGATCACTTATGGAGCCCGTGAAGCTGGAAAATGACCAAGGCCAAGCATCCAAATAAGACTATCATGACCACTACTCGTCCCTTCGAATTGCTTCACATGGACCTCTTCGTCCCAACCATTACTCAGCCGTCACTAATGATGCATCTCTATATGGCTTTGTTATTGTTGATGATTACTCGCTACACATGGGTACACATTGTTACTATAAAATCAAGTGCAGAAAATCTTCAAACGATTTTCCTCGAGGGCTTCAACCAACTTTGGTGTGAAGATCAAGCACATCAGAGTGACAATGGAACCGAGTTCAAGAATTCGGACTTGAGGATTATCTTGATGAACTTGGTATTACTCATGAGTTATCCGCCTCATACTCCTCAAAGAAATGGCGCCGTGGAGCGCAAGAACAGAACTCTTGTTGAGATGGCTCGCACTATGCTTGATGAATACAAAACGCCTAGTCGCTTCTCGATTGAAGCAATTGACACCGCGTGCCACATCATCAACAGAGTATATCTTCACAAATTCTTCAAGAAGACTGCCTATGAACTCCTCAACGACAAGAAACCCAATGTAAGTTATTTCAAAGTCTTCGTGCTAAATGCTGGATTAGAGATCCTCACCACCACTCTAAATTTGCACCAAAGCACATGAAGGTTTTATGCTTGGTTACGAAAGGACTCGACACCTACAGTAGTCTTCAACATCACACTTCACAAGATTGTTGACATCAGAGATGTGCGGTTCGATGAAACTAATGGCTCGCAAAGAGAGCACCTACCTTCTGTGTTAGACTTAACCAGCACCGAGGATTCCATCAGGTTCAAGGCAACCGAGGATGTCATTCCCATCAAGAAATTGCTGAAGAATTCATTCCAAAGACGCCAAGAACGCCAAGTGATGCACCAAGATAATATCAAGAAAATGGTGCCGAGGAAAATGATCAAATTCCTCAAGACAACCAGCTCATCCTCGCTGCAAAAGAAGTGCAAGTTGACAAGATCATTGATGACATTGAAGCGCCAGTCCTCTCACTCGCTCAAAAGCTTCACACTTATCTAACTTTTGTGGGCACTATGCCTTTGTCTCTATCACAGAGCCCACTAAGGTAGATGAAGCATTTCGAGCCGGAGTGGATTCAGGCCATGCAAGAAGAATTACATCGCTCGAGCTCAACAACGTGGGAACTGGTCAAACGTCCAGATCCTCGCAAGCATAATATCATTGGCACAAAGTGGATCTACCGCAACAAGCAAGATGAAAATGGTCTTGTGGTGAGGAATAAGGCACGACTAGTAGCTCAAGGCTACACGCAGGTTGAAGGAATTGATTTCGATGAAACTTTTGCACTGCTGCTAGACTTGAGTCTATTCAGATATTACTCGCCTATGCTAACCATCACAATATCACTTTATATCAAATGGATGTGAAAAGTGCATTCCTCAATGGTAAGCTTGAGGAAGAAGTATATGTTGCTCAACCCCTGTGTTTTGAAGATCCAAAGAATCTCGACAAAGTCTTCAGACTCAATAAGGCCCTCTATGGCCTCAAGCAAGCCCTCGGCGTGGTATGATACATTGAAGGAATTCTTCGTGAAGAATGGCTTCACACCCGGTTCACTCGACCCTACTCTCTTTACTAAATCATATGATGGTGAACTGTTTGTGTGCCAAATATATGTTGATGATATTATCTTTGGCTGTACTGACCAACGTTATAGTGATGAATTTGCTTATATGATGAGTGAAGAATATCAAATGTCTATGATGGGAGAGTTGAAATTCTTCTTAGGTCTTCAAATTCGTCAACAACCCAATGGCATATTCATATCTCAGAGAAATACCTCAAAGATGTCCTCAAGAAATTCGCATGCAAGATTGCAAAGGCGCTAAAATTCCTATGCCCACAAATGGCCATCTATGCAATCGATGAAAATGGTATTGACTTCGATCACAAGGTATACCGCCCATGATTGGTTCCTTATTGTACTTATGTGCATCTAGGCCAGATATAATGCTTAGTGTTTGCATGTGTGCCCGATTTCAAGCTACACCAAGGAATCACACCATAAGGCTGTGAAGCATATTCTTCGATATCTAGCTCACACACCAACACTAGGATTATGGTACCCAAGGGCTCTACTTTTGATCTCATTGATATTCTCGACTCGACTATGCTGGTGATCGTGGATCGCAAGTCAACTTCTGGTACTTGTCATTTCTGACGATCTTTGGTCCGTTGGTCCTCAAGAAACAGTAATTGTGTATCACCGTCCATCGCGAAGCTGAATACATTGCTGCTGGCTCGTGTTGTGCTCAATTACTATGGATGAAGCAAACCTCAAGGACTACGACATCAACGTGAAGAATGTGCCTCTCACTGTGACAATGAGAGTGCCATCAAGATTGCTCACAACCCAGTTCAGCACTCAAGACAAAGCACATTCAAATTCGCCATCATTTTCTTCGTGATCATGTGTTGAAGGGCTTACATCTCCATCGAAAGCACGTGAAGATCAAGAACAGCTAGCTGATATCTTCACTAAGCCCTTGGATGAGAAGAGATTTAGCAAGTTATGTGTGAGCTAAATATCTTAGAATCTTCGAACGTTCTTTGAAAAGGACACACATCCTAACACTTATGCAAAATTGATGACTTAGATGTGCAACACATGAAGAAACGTTTTCTTCAATCAATGAAGAATAACACTCTAAATGTGAAGAAATTAATGAAGAATTTGATTCTCGTAACCCTACGACAATTGTACGCTGTGTCTGAAATCATCATTCTTATACGGTGGGTCACGCCACCACCAAAGTTGAAAATCTTCAATTTGAGTTTTTCCTCGCTTTTGAAATTCTTCAGCTTTTTGAAATTCTTCAGTTTTCAAATTCTTCAGTTTTTCAAATTCTTCAACTTTGCAAATTCTTCACTGCTTCCGCTGCTTTTCTTCATTGGCTATATATATATATGGATTTATGTCCTCTACAGCATTCACTTATGGCTATTTCTTCAAGTCGTTTTTTTGCTAAGTGAATGTGATCGACCCTTCCCTCTATGCTATACTCAACCCAATCCATTCACAAATTCTTCATGTGCGTTCTACTTTGAAACTCGCTCAAATTCTTCATCGAGTCCTTGATACTGAAGAAATTGCGAACGGAACTTTTAAAACGAATCTTATCCAAACCTCTATTTTACCGCATTAAACTGCTCCGCATCCCACGATGCATTATTATATCCACCCACGATCGCACACGATCTCCACTACATCAGACGGGTGACACATGTCGGAGAAGGAAGCGGTCAGGCATGTTCGCCCTAATTCTTCTGACGAGCCGCTTTTCACCGTGGCTATAAATACCCCTCTCTCCTTCCTCACTTTTTACTCGCCGATCTCTCTCCCGCCAAGCTCCTCGAAACCCTAGCGCCGCTTACTCCATCGTCAGCCGTGAGGAAAAGCTTCACCGCTTGACCTCTTCGCCGACGCATCGCTACCGACTGTGGAATTTCTTCACTCCGCCGCCAGAGCTGATTTCTCTCGCCAAGTTAGGGCGGAGAAGATCTGAACGGATTTAACTTCTAAACTGTTCATCTCAGTTCGTTGTGTTCTTCACTTCGGTAAATTAAAAGTTACTTTTATTTACTCGCTGATTCTCAAATTTTCTTCAAAATCCTCAAAGGTGTTTATTTCAAATTCTTCACATATGAACACCTCAAATCTCTTGACTCATTTCACTAAGCTATGATTTTCTTC
The DNA here is from genome assembly GCA_021605205.1 of Aegilops longissima. NCBI lineage: Eukaryota > Viridiplantae > Streptophyta > Magnoliopsida > Poales > Poaceae > Aegilops > Aegilops longissima. Next base: position 55,007,674 of record CM038682.1, read on the forward strand.
AAGATTCCTCAATTGTGTGGATCTTCGATCTATACAACTCGAACCTAAGATAAAGAACGCTATTGAAATTCTTCAAGGCTCATCTGGTCAAAATCCTCAAACTTGTTCTTTTGAAAACCTCCGAGAACGATATGACCTCTTCAAATTCCTCGCACCTATACTCTGCTCACAGTACAAATGTCCGCTGCTGAATCCCTAGGTTCTCATCAACTTAACTCATTTGCAGCGCTCTCAAGAAAAACTGCACACTTCTTCAGAGAACTCAATTGTTCAATTTCTCACCAAGAAAATGGCGATGGTAAGAAGCCGCAGAAGGGAGGAAAGAAACCCGAGGTCATGACTGCTTTCAAATCCTCGAGGAAATATACCTGACTATTGCACACCGATGAGGAAAGCAAAACTCAGCGCAAGGTGCGCTTCGTAAAATTGAACGGAGATGGGCACGGAATGGAAGGAATACCGCTATGTTACACCCAAGTACATGAAGAAATTCGCTAAATCCTCCATGCCCAAGAGCTCCTTTGGCACCAGGCCAAGTAGCTGATCCCACTAGCGCCAAACGCGTGAGGACTTTCCGAGGAATGGGCTAAACGCCAAGCTGTTGGCTAAGCAAGCAAAGGAAGCGTGAAGAAATTCAATGAGGATTCTGCCGCTGCCGCTGCATCGAGGTTTCGCCAAGTCAAGAAATCGATGCAAAAGAAGTCTGCAATAAGCCAAGTACTTCTTCTTCTATGCCCTCACGGCCAAGTTCCTCAAAGAGCTCCTACCAGCCAAATTCTCAAAGATATTCCTCACACCGCTGCTCCATCAAAGTCCTCACCGCACCATCCAAACCTTCGCCCAAAGCACCTAGCCACTTGTCAAAGGACTGCTGGATTCTCAATTGCCTCGTGCACCTCGCAAATTCCTCACCTGCTTTAATTCTTCATCAGCCCGACGCCAAGACAAAAGCTACAATGGACGTGGTCCTCGCCTAGCCCAAGAAGAAACAGCTTGTCGCCCACGTACATCTCGATGATGAGGCATCTGATGAAGAACTTGAAGAAATCATCGAGACCGCTGCTTAGAGCTGCAAGAGCTAAGGGAACAGCTGTGCCACGCTTTTGGACCAAGAAAGTCCTCGATTTCATCGACCGCACAACGATCCCAATACCCTCTCGCTCGATCTTCCTTTGACACCAGGTCAAAGTCATATGTTGACCCACTTCATTGCTGAAGAAAATGGAAGTTCGAGAAGGCGAAGGAAATCAAAAAGGCTCAATACAAGAAGGAGAGGTTTCAAGAAAATGTTGTCAAGATGACACCGAGGAACTTCTTCAAGCTCAAACTGAAATTCAGAACCTCAAAGAAGAACTTTGAATCGCATTTATGCTGATTGGCAAGTTGTCAAGACCAAATTCGCTAACTGACGAAGAATCTCACAAATGTTGCTGCACCTATGCAACATGAAAACCTCAGTGAAGCATCCGCTCAGCCTAGTGAAGAAAAGGCCAGATCACCAAGCTCACCGCTCAAGAACATGCTGATTCCAGGCTGATGAAGAAATTCCAGCCACCGAAGAAATCGCCAGGCACCCACTAGTGGTGCGCTCAAGAAATTGCTCCTCAAGATTCTGCTCCAAATGCCTCAGCTCCTCCTGCACCAACCCCAGCTACAATTCTTCCATCTGCTTCAATGTGAAGAAAACCAAGGCATGGAACGAGCTGCTGTGAAGAAGAGAAAAGCATCACCAGGCCGATTCTTCGCAGCCAAGAAATTGAAGCCAATGACCAGCTCGTTGAAGATCCGATTGATGCTATTCCATTTCTCTATACCTTCAAAGGAAGTGGTTCTTTTGGAGAAGAATATGAAGTGCCAACCGTTCGATGAGGAACATCAATCTCCTCGCTCATTCGAAAAGATCGATGAAGAAATTGAAGTGGAAGCTGTCCTTCAACCCCAGCCATTCCTCACTGCATCATGAAATTCTCAAGATGGTGCCGAGGATATTGAAAATGAAGATGTGGATATTGATGCACCACTCCAAAGAATCAATGATGACTTTGGGAAGATCAACATCCCAACACTCCGCCTTCACCCCGCTTCAACAAGTTCCTCACTCCCCGCATGACAGACTGCTCAGACGACTCAAGAAAATCAACCCACGAGTCCCGTGCATGAAGAAATACCAGCCACTAGCGCCGATGAAACTGCCGCTGCTGAAAATCCTCGACGCGCATGTTGAGGACCAAGAAATTCTCAAGTGAAGAACCTGAACTTACCATTCCAGAGGTGGTGATGCAATTGATCGACACCCTCCGCCAAAGCGTAAGAATCCGCTTCTCACCAAACAAAAGTTCAAGGCTAAGGATTTCTTTGTCGAGCATGTGTTCTTCATCGAATATAATCCTTATGACTCGCCGGATTAGGAAGAGGCGCTCGACTGCCACCAAGCCAACTTCTATTCCTCGCTTTTCAACAAGGACAAAATCTTCGATCATGCTCATATTCCTCATGTGGATATGGAGTCGCCGCTGTGCTTTGAGCCCGCTCTAAGTGTTCTTCACGATGCGTGTCTTCTCAACTTTTGCATCGATATCTGTGATTGGAATGAAGAGCTAATTCTTCAGTTCTATGCAACACTTCACATCACCGAGACGCTGAAGATGTGACTTCATGGGTCTTGGATTGATGACGAGAACACTCACTACAAGGCTCCAAAAAGTGAATTGCTTCGCGTCTTCCACTTAGTCCTCCAGCTTGACGGTGCACGTCGATCTATGAAGAAAAGGAACTTTCAAATCACTATATGCAAGTGTTGATGAAGCCTTTGAAACCAAGGCAAGCTCCAAGGACCAAATTCTCGTCAAGGAATTGCTCTATGTGCCTCGAACAGTCTATCGAATTTTGTCAAGACTATGAGTCCTATCAAGGGCCACGACTAATGATGAAGAAGTCGCTGGCATCATGAAGAATATGCTTTTCAACATCATCCATGTATGCTCCTGCCAATTTCCATGATTTCTTCATGAGGACTCGCTAACATTGCCATGTCACCTTTTGAGCTGAAGCCTTATGCGCCTTGGATTATGAGATTCATCAGTCAAGATCTTCACCGAATTACAAGGTCGACACTTTGAACCACCGCAGCTACTTGCCCCTATTGAAGTCCTCAAACGCCAATTGCCTCACCGATGAAAAGGGAAAGGCTACTGCTGTGATAGATGAAGGCATTCGCCCATTGATGGACAGTTTCAGAAAGCAAGATCTTACTCCACCAATGATGACTCGCCACCCATGACTCAAAGAAGAAATACCTCGCCACAAAATCCTCAAGGAACTGCACCTGTGGTGATGATCGATCGTGAGTTACTCCTCGCCTTCATCAAGGTTGATCGCAATCACAAGTGGGTCAAACGCCGCTTGGTACTCTTCTTTACAACATGACCTCAACTCACAATGCAGTGAAGAAAACCACTACTATCTTCATGAAACCTTCAAGCGCACTCGGGCTGTTCTTTCACATGTCTACAATGAAGAAGAACTGCAATCAATGGGACTCAAGGAAGAATTTGACTGGTCTGCACCTCCTCCAAGAAATTCAAGAAAGTCAAAGTTCCTTCCTTGGTGGCTAGCTCCTATTCTTCATCTCGCATACATCGATGAAAATGAAGATTTGGAAGACACCGCTGCTGGTCCTACTTCAACGAACAACCCCGGATAATGTCGGGCGCCCGCCTTCAACTTGATATTCTTCAAGAGCGTTAGTCCTCGCCGATCCTTTTGGTCATTCGATGACAAAGGGGAGAAATTTGAGTTAGTCTTCAAGCGGTCTCGCTTTTGTTTATATACAGTATTTTATTAAGTTACAACTCGCTCTTCTCAAACCTTTATTGATTGAGTTGTAATCTTAAACCCGATGGTGCTTTGATACTTTCGATGCATTATGCTTTTGCTCGATTTGAAGTAGTTTTGATACTTGTTATGCTCGATCCAATTTGGCCTTTGGGCTCGATGCTCTTTTGTGTGTTTCTTTGCATAACATCAAGCACCATATTTCATCATGCATTTCAAATTCCTCATATTATATGTCAAATGCGTATGAATTACAAGATATAGGGGAGATCTCCATGATTCAATTCTTCAAATGTGCATTGCCTCAAAAGCAATTTCCTCACTATGCACATCTTCGGGGAGTTCTTCTATATCTTGCAATCAAAATCCTCATTATCAGTATTTACACTTCATATATTTATCCTCGTTGAAAACTTAACTCAGATTGTCATCAATCACCAAAAGGGGAGATTGTAAGTGCATCTAGTGCCCTTAGTGATTTTGGTGTATTGAAGACTTATAGGTTAAGTAACTAATGCGCTTGTGAGTGTACACAGGTCTATAAGTCTATGAGGAGTTTGATATTTACAGAGAAAGTCGAATTTCAAAAATGAATTTCTTCATCTCAAGAATTTGATATTTCAAGACTTTCAAGACTTTGAAAGTGAAGAAATTGGTGTGATTCTCAAGACTTGGTATTCGCTGAGGAATATGAAGCGTGAAGACTTTTGTTTTCGTAGTTTCATTTTCTTTCTTGAGTCATAGGAAACACCTGCATCGTTAAAGGGGTCGAGGAAATACTAAGGAAAATTTCCATTTGATGCTCAACTCAAAATCCTCACCTACCAATCCCTTCGAGTGAAGCCTTTGAAATCTCATACAGTTCAGTTAATTTCTTCAAGGATGAGACAAAGCTCTTCCGTCACCGAGGAATTTGTTCGATCGAGGAGTTAGGAATTCGCCAAAGGCGAATTGCCTACACAAAGGAGGAACATGATAGCCCCGAGGAATTTGATGTTCCAACTTCCGATCTGCTGTCGTGTGCGCGCCACCTGTCCCTAAAATATCTCCACCTAACGGTCATATCATTTAAGGGCATTTATGTCTTATCATGTCGGGCTGCTCCCGAGGCTATAAATAGCCGCCCCCACAACCACTAGTTGGTTGGCTGTCCGAGAGAACTTGACACTTGTCATTTGAGAGCAACCCATCCTCCGAGGACTTTGAGCGAAAATCATCAAGTGAGGAAAACCCAAAGTGAGGAAAACCCAAAACCAAACCCCAACAAACCCAAAGTGATTGAGCATCATCAAGAAATTGATCCCGTGGATCCGACGCTTTTACCTTTGAAGACTGTGCTTCTTCCAGACGGTTAGGCGCCAAGGTCTAGAGCATCCAAGAGGAATTGTGGATTGCCGAGTGACCAAGTATGTGAAGGTTTGAAGTCGCTCAAGACTTACCACGAGTGATTGGACGAGGTCTGCGTGGCCTTAGTTCAAGGAGAATACGGTGAGGACTTGGTGTCCCGAGCTGCGTGCTCAGCGATCGGGTGTCCGGATCTGCGGTCCTCGAGTTTAAATACTCACCGCTTCCAACCAGACGCATAACCGAGACAGCAGTTGAACTGGTCTACCAAATCATTGTCTTCACCAACCTAATCTGGTTCTATTTCCTCAACCCTTTCATTTCCTCATTATCGTGTTGAGTGTTTGTCATATCTGTGTTTGAAGACTTTGATCAAGACTTTCTCAATTTCCTCGCCAATTTCTTCACCGCTTTGTCTTCATTTTGTGTTATCCTGTGATTACGCTTTTCAGACTCGTGATTGTCTTCATTTCATCATGATGACTATGCTTGTAATCTGTTATGCTTACTTCTGAGTACTTATTCCGCTGCATGTATTTCTTCGCTAAGGAATTTCCTCACCGGCAAATTCCTCAGTGAAGAATTTGTAATATTCATAAAAATCGCCTATTCACCCCCCCCTCTAGTCGATATAACGCACTTTCATAAAGTTATTATTTATTTCCTCATATCATGATAAATGTTTATTATTCATGCTAGAATTGTATTACCCGGAAGCATGATACATGTGTGAATACATAGACAAACATAGTGTCACTAGTATGCCTCTACTTGACTAGCTCAGAATCAAAGATGGTTAAGTTTCCTAACCATAGACATGAGTTGTCATTTGATTAACGGATCACATCATTAGGAGAATGATGTGATTGACCTGACCCATTCCGTTAGCTTAGCACTTGATCGCTTAGTCTCTTGCTATTGCTTTCTTCATGACTTATACATGTTCCTATGACTATGAGATTATGTAACTCCTGCTTACCGTGGAACACTTTGTGTTCTACCAAACATCACAACGAATCGGGTGATTATAAAGGTGCTCTACAGGTGTCTCCAAAGGTACTTGTTGAGTTGACGATTTCGAGATTAGGATTTGTCACCCGATTGTCGGAGAGGTATCTTGGGGCTCACTCGGTAATGCACATCACTATAAGCCTTGCAAGCAATGTAACTAATGAGTTAGTTACGGAATGATGCATTACATAACGAGTAAAGAGACTTGCCGTAACGAGATTGAACTAGGTATTGAGATACCGACGATCGAATCTCGGCAAGTAACATACCGATGACAAAGGGAACAACGATGTTGTTATGCGGTTTGACCGATAAAGATCTTCGCATAATATGTAGGAGCCAATATGAGCATCCAGGTTCCGCTTATTGGTTATTGACCGAAACGTGTCTCGGTCATGTCTACATAGTTCTCAACCCGTAGGGTTCGCACGCTAAGGTTTCAATGATGCTTATATTATGAGTTTATGATTTTTGATGTACCAAGGAGTTCGGAGTCCCGGATGAGATCAGGACATGACGAGGAGTCTCAAATGGTCGAGACATAAAGATTGATATATTGGACGGTTATATTTGGACACCGGAAAGGTTCCGTGAGATTGGGACTATACCGAGCTCCGGAGGTTACCGAACCCCTGTAGGTATATGGGCCTTATTGGGCCTTAGTGGAAAGGAGGAGAAGGAGAAAGGAGGGGCCGCCTCCCCCCAAGCCCAATCCGATTGGGAAGGGGCCACCCCTTCCTTCTTCCCTCCCCTCTTCCTTCCCTCTCCTACTCCTAATAGGAAAGGGGGGCCAAACCTACTTGGAGTAGGATTGCCCCCTCTAGGGCGCGCCTCTCCCCTTGGCCGGCCCCCTCCTCCTCCCCCCTTTATATATGGAGGAGGAGGGCACCCCATAGATACATAAGTTGATCTTCGTGATCGTTTTAGCCGCAAAGGTGCCCTCCACTATATTCCACTCGGTCATATCGTAGCAGTGCTTAGGCGAAGCCCTCGCTGGTAAAACATCATCACCGCTACCACGCCGTCAGGCCGATGTAACTCATCCTCGACACTTTGCTGGATCGAGTCCGGGATCGCCATCGAGCTGAACGCAGTTAAAACTCGAGGTGCCTGCCAGACCCCGATTCTAGGTCACATCGATCTAGCTCAGAACACCTCATATCACTTTTGCGCCTCACGCTGTATTCCCACGGTGTCGCCTTACCATGGCTCGGGACCGCTTATGCGCTTTTGGCTCACATATATGATAGTGTCGCTAGCATCCATATGACAGAGAACCCAGGCCGACATGGCTAGTCGTGGAACCCAAAGCAGCACTAACCCATGGGGACAGTATACATGAATCACATCGAGCATGTCGGTCAGCCAGCTGCAGAACCGGCAGTAGCACTGGCTAACAGACTCGGGAACCCGGCTGTAGCAGCTAGGCAGACTGGATGTCACCAATGGACATTTCAAGGGATGTATACATGAACGGCGGAACACATGTCGGCCAAGTGTCCAGAGCAAGAGTGTGGGCTAGCAGGACTCGTGAATCGGGTCAGTAGCGAACTACTATCGCCAGAAGCACTAGACTACATTTCCCATATGAGAGGCTGCCAAGGATAAACAACTAGGTTGTCGGATCCCACACATACCAAGCATTTCAAACATACACAATATGCTCAATATGTATAAATACAACATGGCATCACAACATAACTCTACGACTCAAATATTTATTCATTAGGCTCGAGGAGCGGATATTACAAACATGGGTCTCATGACCCAACATTCAGAGCATACAAGTCAAAGCACAAGCGGAAGCTTAACATGTCTCGAAAGTACAAACATCTACAAATGAAAAGGCTGAGAAGCTCGACTATCTACCGATCCCGCCGAGGGCACAAGATCGTAGCTGAGGTAACAAGCTAAACGTCAAGTCCACGCTGAATTACTAACGAGACCGACGCCTCTCGCAAAACATAAAATAAGCAAACGTGAGTACAAATGTACTCAGCAAGACTTACATCGTAACTAACTACATATGCATCATTATCAACAGGGGTGGTGGAGTTTGACCGCAGCAAGCCAGCTTTGACTCGTGGCTATCGTGAACTACTTAACGCAAGTAACTCTTTTGAGGTATATACACGAGTCCACATATTCATCATATCAATACACCACTATGGACCCGCCCCGCCTCCTCACGAGAACGCCATCCATAGCACTCACGCTTATCTTGCACATTTTAGAGTATCCACTTTCACTTGTCTATGAACTGATATAGGCAACCCGTAAGTCCTTTTCGCGGACACCACTATTCAATAGATCATATTAACCTCGCAGGGTGTACTTTCACACACGCTCACCACTTACCGCATACACGACATGTACTCAAAGAACCTTCAAGCTGAAGCCCAACGTGGGTGTCGGCCACAGCCTACCTAAACACTCAAGTCTCTAGTCCAGGTTTATCGCCTATTCGGGTTCCATCCGCAGGAGTCCGCCGAGGTTTCCACTAACGGCCCCGAACGATGTGTGCAGGGTTCCCGAGATACCAAACAGCATTCGCACACCGGCCACGGTGTATCTACCGCATCATAGCTCACCCCTAGGGTCAGCCACGCACGGCCTCCAACACATATCCTACAAACACCGTAAACTAGTTGCAACTCCGGACAGAGAACAAGGGTGGTTAAGAAGCCGAGGGTCCATTGGTTTCGGGCCCAATGCGTGGTAGTAACTGCTTCATGGATCACAAACACGTAACTCAGTTCTCGAGGACGGCTGCAATGAGACAACCCAGATGTACTCCTACATGGCCTCTCACCGCTACCTTTACCAAATCATGTTCACACACTTAGCTCTCAACAAGAGGACATGTTCACACACCTCCCATTCATTCCCGATGAATCGACCTGACTCAACTCTAAGCAGAGCAGTGCATGACAACAAGCATGAATGAGTAGGCACAATAGGCTCAAACAACTCCTACTCATGCTAGTGGGTTTCATCTATTTACCGTGGAATGATAGGTCATGCAGAGGATAAAGGGGTTCAGCTACCGCAGCAAGTAATAGATGAATCGTTGTTGTCCTAATGCAGAAAAGAGAGCAGAGCGAGAGAGTGGGATTATATCGGAATGAACAAGGGGTTTTGTTTGCTCGCATCGCTCAAGATATTATAGCTCTTCATCGGTGTCATCGAACTCATCATCGGTACGCCGCTCATCGAGAGGGGACATATACCGCAAACAAGGAAGAACACAATCAATGCAATGCACAATATGATGCATGATCATGACATGTCAAAATGCTGTGATTTGAGCTAATGTAACTAGCAGCAGATTAAATGAAGTTGGTTTGAATCCAAGATTCAACTTCAAACTCCATATATGGATATTAAATTGCCATTTATATGCTTTGTGCTAAATAGCAGCTATAAGTTGTTATAACATGCATGAAAAAGTACAGATGGTTAGATTGGATTTTTCCGATCATTTTCATATATAATTTATTTCATTCGAGCTACGGTTGATTTTATATGATTTTTAGAAGTTTTGGCTATTTTC